>JASPKP010008858.1:0-5000 GCA_030674155.1 Stramonita haemastoma
CCATTCACTGACAGAAAACCACACACGCTTGCACAGCTGTTGTTACGCTTGATGTGCGCACACATGTGCTTTCATGCTTTTCGCACATGGCATTTTTAAAACAGAGTAGCTTCCCTTGGTAAAATAAAGATTCGTATTGTTAAATATTAGAATTTAAATCATTTTCAAATAATTTTTTTTTTAAGATATATATTGTTCACAAATGTATTGAGAATGCTCTTTTCTAGTATTTTGAAAATGAAAATTTTCTTCAGAAAATACTTGTAAAACTTTTCAAAGCAAAAACTAGGAACATAGCCTCCATCAAAATGGCGTCTGCCATGACACCATATGAGAACTGGCTAACCGAAAAGCTGATATCCCTGAGTCCAGAATTCGACACTGATGTATTTGTGTCTTACATCATTAGCATATTAGACACAGATGGCACCGCCGAAGATGTTACAGAAAGCATCGAAGACCTACTTTCGCAAATTTTGGTAAGTTTCTGTTTACAAAATCTGAGAATGTGTACCACTACTAGACTAACTACTACCGTTTTTATTAAGGACGAGGCAAATACTAGTAATAGTAATACAGTTTACTAGTACAAGGCCTACTACAGTAGACTATAGACAGTGCAACTAACACAGTACTACTACTAGCCTAGGCGTTCAAACCGTTGCCCAGTCACGAAGGAATTGAATGGATTTTATTTCAGGATAGAATATGAGCTAAGTACTACAAAACAAAACAAAAAGTCATGTGATCTATGCTATAGATGACTGTGCTGTGTGCATAGGAAGTTGGTGTACCAAGTCTTTAGAGTCTGACATAGGCCTAGCTTGTTGGCGGAATTGTCATGCCAAAAAGTGCTTAAAAATGGAGACTTTCAACACCAGAAACCTCAGTGAATTGAAGTTGTGAGTTTTTGAACATCCGTATTATAGCTCCCAGGCTGCTTTACCTTCCTGACCCTAAAGGCGCGCAAACGGTCACCCAACCAACTGGTAACCACGCTCAACGCTGCTTATCTTGACTGGGGCAAAGCAAGCGCTCTGACCACTTAGCTATCCCGCCCCCAAATTGTTCATATGCAGACAGAAAAAAAGGGAGTTGGCACTGCTCTTGTGACTATTGACTATTGTGGTGAAGAGCTCTCCCCAGGGAGAGCAACCTGAATTTCACATCTATAGAGCACTCTGCCGTGACTTACAGATGGTACACAATACAATGCACAGTCACTACTTCTTCTTTTTTCTTTTCTCATGACCGGGATGGTCGTGGAGGAGACATGAGAGACAATTCTGCAGCCAGCCGTCGCCATCCAGCCCTGTCCTCCGCCTTCCGAATGAGTGTTGGAGTGTCCAGGTGGGTCCACTTTTTGATGTTATCCATCCAGCTTTTGGTTTGTCTGCCTCGGCGTCTGCCACCTTCTAGCGTTCCTTGTAGGACTGTCTTGGGGAGGGTGTTGTGGCGTGTGACATGGCCGAACCATGCCAGCTTCCTTTTCTTGACAGTGGCTAGTAGGGGTTCCTGAGGGCCAGCCATTAGTGCGACTTGACTTTGCACAAAGGTGTTTGTTTTCCTATCCTTCCAGGAGATTCCAAGCAGTCGCCTGAACCATTTTGTCTTGAACGTCTGGGTCCGCTTGGTGGTTTCAGCGGTCATTGTCCAACTTTCGCAGCCATAGAGCAAGATGGGGATGACCAGGGATCTGAACAATTTGACTTTTGTTTTGAAGCTGATGTTGTCGTTTCTCCATATCTTGTTCAGTTTTGCCATAGCTGATGTTGCCATGGCTAGCCTGGTCTTGATCTCTGTGGTGGAGCGTCCATCTTTCGTGAGAGTAGCGCCAAGATATTTGAAGGCGTCTACCTCTTCCAGCTGCTGGCCATTCATGTAGATCTGTGCTGTGGTCTCTTTTGCACTGTTGACCAATACTTTACTCTTTTCTGTGCTGACTTCCATCCCATATGTGCCTGCTCTGTCTACCAGTCTGTTGGTAAGGTCTTGGAGTTCCTTGTTGCTGCCTCCCATGAGATCAATATCGTCAGCGAAGCACAGGTTGTTAATGGGTCGCCCTCCTATTGAGATGGTAGAGTGGAAGTCGTAAAGTGTTTCCCTCATGATGTTCTCCAGGAATAGATTAAAGAGAGTTGGAGAGAGCAAGCAGCCCTGACGGACGCCGACTGTGGTCTTGAAGTAGTCTCCTACTTGGCCGTTGAGGAGAACTGCACTACTGGAGGTGTTGTACAGCGCTTCTATGATCTGGATGAGACCCTCCTCAATGCCAAACTTCCTGAGGACTTGCCAAAGGCCTGCATGCCACACTCTGTCAAAGGCCTTCTTGAAGTCAATGAAGTTGTGTGGCAAGTCCCTCTGATGCTGCAGATGCTTCTCCATCAGGATTCGGCAACTGAAAATTTGTTCTACCGTGCTCCTTCCTGCCCTGAACCCAGCTTGTTCTTCTGCCAGGTGCTCTTCCGCCTCCTTTTGAGTCTGTTCAGTATCACTCTTAACATGATCTTGCTGGTGTGGCTAATGAGGCTACAGTCACTACACTACACTACAAAACTTTTTTTTTTTGTTAATTACATTACAATACCATACAGTGATACAGTATAAAATAAGGCAGTGAAAACTAGAGAGGCCCACAACAGGGAAGGTAGGGTCTACTTTGTCCATTTTGACTTTTCATCAAAAACAGAATCTGTAGGCATTAAATTTCCCAAATGAAATATGTACTTGAAAAGGTTAGATTCAAATTTTTTTTTTTAAATGTGCCTTTAAAAATGCTTTGAATATCGACCTGCTAAGACATGTAAGATGTTACTTAGCTAGAGTTGTGAAAATTTTCAACCCATTTTTCTCAGAATATGAAATGGCAGTGTCACCCATTTCAAACACTCATAACTTTGTCAAGAAGGAATCACACATCATAGGAAACTGTAATGATCTGTAGATTTCAGAAAATATAGGAACTTGATTTGACCCATTTATTCCTGGCTTAAAACTCCTTTTGTAAAAACAGGTCATGTGTATGTAACGTGTATTATTGTGTAGTATGATTACATACAGGGGGAGGAAGAGAGCCGGTGTGCTTGCCAAGCCATCATGGAGGAGTGGAGCCAACACAGCCAGCGAGTGCGGGATGCTGCTGACAGAGCAGGGAAGAAAGGTAGGACGAGAGTCAGTCTTCACCCTATGGTACCACACAGTATAAACAAAAAGAACATGTTGACCACAAAAAGGTAAAGGTAACTTTAGGTGTCCCATAACCTAGGAGGTCATAGGGGAGCGAGGCATCAGAGACCTCAGCTTCTCTAGGGGCCAGCATATTGAGGGCAGCGCCCATCTCCTCTCCCTCGCTGCCTTCCCTTCCCTGACCCTGTAGAGGGCAGGTACCCATTTACAGCTGGGGGGGGACTGTACTGAAGCCAAGGCGCGCAAACGGTCACCCATATAACTGGTAACCACGCTCGACGCTGCTTATCTTAACTGGGGTAAAGCGAGCGCTCTGACCAATGAGCTATCCCGCCCCCAACAAAAAGAACATGCTGACTATACATATATATATGTTATTCATTAAAAAAAAAAAAATTTAAAAAAAGGTAGGAAGGTGTCAGTCCTCACCATAGCACACAATAACAACAACAATAATAACTTGTTGACCATTCATCATTCAGGGGGCGGGCGGGATAGCTCAGTGGTCAGAATGGCTTGCTTGAAATCCCAAAGTCAAGTTAAGCAGCGTCGAGCGTGGTTACCAGTTGGATGGGTGTTGATCAGTTGATGTTGATGCCGGTGGTATGATGTGTAGACACCGGGACATGCTGTCAGAAGTCATGGAGTGGTGTTGACGTTAGTGGAGTTGATGTTGATGTCACTCAGCGGTGTTTGATGTTGATCAATTGATGTTGATGCAGGTGGTATGTATGTATGATAAGTGATTGTGTAGATGCGCAGGACATGCTGTCAGAAATCATGGAGTGGTGTTGATGCTGATGTCACTTAGTGGTGTTGATGTTGATCAATTGATGTTGATACAGGTGGTATCTATGATCAATTACTGTGTAGATGCGGGGGACATGCTATCAGAAATCATGGAGCAGCAGACCCTGGCCACAGTGAAGGAGAGTAGGCGCACGGCCGAAGACGAGGCCCGCAAACAGGCCATCCTGGCCCAGTACGCCCACATCTCTGATGGGGAGGAGTATCCTTTGACCTTTTGGCTTTTGACCCCTTGAGAGGTGGCCAGCTTTTAGGGGAGTGGTGCCAGTTGTTGGAATAGTGAAATGTTCTTATGTAATGTTAGAATAGTGACATGTCCTTATGTAATGTTAAAATAGAGTGAAATGTTCTTATGTAATGTTGAAATAGTGAAATGTTCTCATTTCTTATGTAATGCGCTTTGTTGAAATAGTGAAATGTTCGTATGTAATGTTAGAATAGTGAAATGTTCTTATGTAATGTTAAAATAGAGTGAAATGTTCTTATGTAATGTTGAAATAGTGAAATGTTCTCATTTCTTATGTAGTGCGCATTGTTGAAATAGTGAAATGTTCTTATGTAATGTTAGAATAGTGAAATCTTCTTAAGTAATGTTAAAATAGAGTGAAATCTTCTTATGAAATGTTAGAATAGTGAAATGTTCTTATGAAATGTTAGAATAGTGAAATGTTCTTATGAAATGTTAGAATAGTGAAATGTTCTTATGAAATGTTAGAATAGTGAAATGTTCTTATGTAATGTTAGAATAGTGAAATGTTCTTATGTAATGTTAGAATAGTGAAATGTTCTTATGAAATGTTAAAATAGTGAAATCTTCTTATGTAATGTTAGAATAGTGAAATCTTCTTATGTAATGTTAGAATAGTGAAATGTTCTTATGTAATGTTGAAATAGTGAAATGTCCTCATTTCTTATGTTATGCCAGTTGTTAGAATAGTGAAATTTTCTTGTTTCTTATGTAATGTTAAAATAGTGAAATGTTCTTATTTCTTATGTAATGCTACGTG
>JASPKP010008858.1:7500-11036 GCA_030674155.1 Stramonita haemastoma
ATTTCCTCTCCCTCGCTGCTTTACCTTCCCTGACCCTAAAGAGGGCAGGTACCCATTGACAGCTGGGGGAACTGTACTGAACCCCAAGGCACGCAAACGATCACCCATCCACTTGGTAACCACGCGCGATGTTGCTTAAACCGTAGCTTGGGAAAAGCGAGTGCTTTGACCACTTAGCTATCCTGTCCTCTTTTGTCTTTTAAGAAAATTGAACCCCCCCTCTGCGACTGACTACTCTAGTCTTGTCTTGTGGTGGATCGGTGGTATAGAGGTAACGCATCCATCCAGGTCGAAGTGTGCGGTGGTTTGAATCCCGTTTGGGCCCCAAACTTTTCCTCCATCCATTAGACCATGAGTGGTGGTCTGGGTGCTAATCTTTCAGATGAGACGATAAACTGAAGTCCCGTGTGTTACACACCCATTATTTAGCGCACATAAAAGAACCCATGGCAACAAGAGAGTTGTCCCTGGCAAAATTCTGTAGAAAAAAAGCCACTCTGATGGGAAAAAAAAAAACATTTGCAGACAGGAAAAGAAAAAAAAAATAATGGGCAGGCGCTGCACTTGTGGCGACGCACTCTCCCTGGGGAAGGAGAGCAACCCGAATTTCATACAGAGACTTAACTCTCTTAGTCCTATACTGGGATTTGCCAGGATTGAATAATTGCCCCCCTTTAGTCCCGAACCGGGATTTGCTGGGATTTTCACTCAGTAGATTTCCATCCCGCTGTGACCATCACCAATTGCTACCACATTGCTAAAGCTCTATCATGCTAGAGGTAGGAACCTTGCTGAAAGTCTGGAAGTAATTATAGCTGCTGGTACATACTTAAAAGGAGGAAAAGGCGAGGGAGCATGTGTGCCTGACCTGATTTTGCAATGGAATGCGAAATCTAGGGGCAGTTTTGTGTTCATAGGCACTGAATGCAAGAGGGTTAAGGTGGGACATAGGGGTCAAAACTGATGAAATTTTGTTTACAAGCCCATGTTAGAAGTTATGCCATATATTCAAAGGGCATCACTTGTAAAGCATAAAAATCAAAGAATTACTCAGTTTTCTGCACTGTTGCCATGGAAACAATCCAACATGGCAGCAAAAATTGAAAATTTCAAACTTCTAAACCTTTTTATCTATAAGAAGTAAGAGTAACCTGTTTGTACAGACATATTTTATATGGTTTGAATTCTTTCAATTCACACAGGGACATCTCCATAAATGTATTCAGCAATTTTTCATTCTTAAAAAAACCCACATGATTTTGGCCACTTTTGGACCCGTGTCTGACCTTAAAGTGGTATCAAAATGTAACAAAAAAACCAAATTGTCTTTTGCCAGGCCCAGCAGGTGCAGCGGGAGATGTCCAAACAGGAGCACGAGCGGAAGAAGGAGAAGGACAAGCAGGACCGCGAGGCCCAGCGCCTCAAGCAGCAGCAGCGCAAAGAGGCCGAGAAAAAACGCACACAGAAGGGGGAGAGGAGGAGATAACGTCGGCCCTCCCTCCCTCCCTGAACGGGGGCTAGTGTGTGCAAGAGAATGAGGATGATCCATTATTATAATTGTGACGCTCCACCACATAAGGAGTCGCATTGGTCCGTAGGTCAATTTTTTTAGTTATTGACATGTTGTTAAACTGCGATGAAATGGGTATACACTACAAAAAATGGAGTGAAAATTGGATAAATCTATGAAAAGTAATTACAAGTTTTTGAAATGATAAGACTGCAGGAAACGAGAAATGGACATGTTAAGCATCGTAGTAAATGGTCAGAATGAGGGCTTGGAACATTTTTAAAACGTGTTTCAAAGCAAAAAGGATACAAAAGTATGACTTGATATTTCTTTTCAAGGTAGAGTAATGGCAATAGTTTTATAACCAATCAAAATCTCGGAAGAGCAGGCCATCGTGTGCCGGTAGGAGTGGATGACAAAATTATTTAAAAATCCAGCATGCACACAGGTGTCATGTTTAGACACCATCCCTGAGGGGGGAAAAAAATGGGTAGGCGCTTCACTTGTGGCGACGCGCTCTCCCCAGGGAGAGCAGCCCGAATTTCATGCAGAGAAATCTGCTGTGACATAAAGTGGTATAATATAAGATAAATATAAAATAAATAAAATAAAATAAAAATTGCCAACTTGACCTCACCTGCCTTTAATGGCTGCTAGCGGAAAAGTGGGTTAGGTGCTAAGCGACTCATTTCGTGGTGGAGCGTCACATATGTGTGTATATATAGAAGCATGCTAGGTTATACTGCTTTTGAAGACGGTTGTTTGCTGGTTGGCTTTCTTTGTCTTGTCCTGCCCTTGCTCATGCTGCTATGTTCCTCTGTGCTGTTCACGTGAAGAAAATAAGGATTTGTGTGTGTGTGTGTGTTTGGTGAGACAATGTTATGCCTTTTGTTATGAGTGTGTGAGTAATGTTATACCTTGTTATGAGTGTGTGGAGATTGTGTGTGTAGGCTACTGTTAATTATTGTGGGTGGTCTGTGCGTGCATACATGTGTGAACCCCACCATTGTCGCACTTTTGATGTGGAAGTGGTGGAACACGATGTGGTTTTTACCTAGGGGTAACTTGAACTTGCGTCTGCATACTGGATGTGCACTGCTGTTCTGGTTCTTGAAAATCTTCCTCATTGACAGACAGTAGCAACTTGTAGTGACTACAGTACTCTGTTTTGGGTGACTGTATACAGAGCGGGATAGCTCAGTGGTCATAGCACACTCGCTTTCTCCAAGCTGAGGTTAAGCAGCGTCGAGCGTGGTTACCAAGTGGATGGGTGACTGTTTGCATGCATTGGCTTCCAACACAGTCCCCCAGTTCACCCAGCTGTGAATGGGTACCTGCCCTCTTTAAGGTCAAGGAAGGTAAAGCAGCGAGGAAGAGGAGATGGGCGCCACCCTCAATATGCTGGCCCCTAGAGAAGCTAGGGTCTCTGACGTCTTGATCCCCTACAACCACACAGGTTATGGAACACTTTTACCTTTTATACAGAGTATGGTGTTCATACCTGCACCTTTCGCTGGAAAAGATAGCTGTTGTTCTACAGTTCTTCCAGATTATGTCAATGGCTGTTTGCCTCTAACTTTCTAACAGTATCTGAAGCACACACACACAAAAAAAAGCATGGATGATATCTTTTAAACAGTTTGACTGGAGAATAATGAATACATGAAACGGTTTGATTCAGGAGACTTAGTGGAGGCGGATGATGGTGTTGGGTTTGGCATCAAAATGTGTCGACATTTTGTTCATATGTGTGTGTGTGCTATGTGAATGTGGAGGTGTTTACATGTGTGTGAGTGTGAATATTGAGTTTGGCTTTGGGATGTTCAGTTATGTGTTTCCATCTGTGTGAGAAAGTATTCAACATTCAGCAAGCTTCTTCCCCCCCCCCCCCTCTACCACCCTCCCCCCCCTTTTCTGTGCTTTTGTGAATGACAGGTGTTGGTTTTTGTTTCGTTGTTTGTTTTACAGCATTCAGTCAGTGGTCTTCATCTGTGACTGACTTGGCAATGTTGTGTTGTGAAGTTTG
>JASPKP010008859.1:5000-11033 GCA_030674155.1 Stramonita haemastoma
GGGGTGCCTCTTGGCGTGTGTCGGCTTTCCGTGCACTCAAGGTGTATGTGTGCAGGAATAGGTGTTCTTATTGCGGGAGTGGGCAGGCCCGTAGCGTTGGTCATTTTGTCTTGTTATCGGGTGGGTGCATGCGTGCGCTCTGTGATGTTGTCGTTTTGTGGTTGGGTGTGGGGCCCGCGAGCTGTGGTAAGGTTTGCAATTTTGGTGTTGGTGTTTGCAGGTACGTTCAGGCGCCTTGTCTGTAGCGGTTTTTGGGCGTGGGGGCCCCAGTGTACACTATGTGTGTTTGATGGGAATGGGTTGTGGGGTTCAACTGAAGTGGGAGCAAAGCGTTTGGCGCTCTGCGGTTGCACTTGGGTATTCGCATCCTGCACCCTCAATGGTTTCCGTTGTTTTGTAGGGTCGTCTGGTTGCTGGGTGTGCAGGGGGCAGGCGAACGGGTGGTAATATAGATTTTATTGTTGGGGTGGTGTTTGCATGCGTCGGTTTAGGCGCTGGCGGTTTGGTTTTGCGTGTGGGGTCGGTTCCTGTGGACAAATTATTGGTTGTCGTTTTTGAATGTTATGGGTCTGTCTGGGCTGATTGGAAAAGTGGCCTGGCTAGGCGCCACAACGCTCTCTTGTTGTATAGGTGTGCGCGGGCGGCGTGTTTGTTTTTTTTTGGGGCGTGGGTTTTGTTGTTGGGGTCCGTTTGTTGAATGATTAGGTGTGGTTGCATACCAAAGTGCATTGCGTTTTTTTTTTTTTTTTTTTTTTTTTTTTTTTTTTTTTTTTTTTTTTTTTTTTTTTTTTTTTTTTTTTTTTTTTTTTTTTTTTTTTTTTTTTTTTTTTTTTTTTTTTTTTTTTTTTTTTTTTTTTTTTTTTTTTTTTTTTTTTTTTTTTTTTTTTTTTTTTTTTTTTTTTTTTTTTTTTTTTTTTTTTTTTTTTTTTTTTTTTTTTTTTTTTTTTTTTTTTTTTTTTTTTTTTTTTTTTTTTTTTTTTTTTTTTTTTTTTTTTTTTGGGTCTGTACAAGCGGGGTTGCCATCTTGCGGGCCGTGGTGTCGCCACAATTCCAGTGCCACACACATCCAAAATGGTTGTCCAGTTTGTCTGCATAGGTTAGAATAGGGTCCTGCTGCCCTGGGCTCTGCAACTGCGGAAAAGTGCGGGCGGCAAGGTCCCGAAAACGGCGTTTGCGTCACAATGCTTCTAGTTCTCCCAAAACGGCGTTTGCGTCACAATGCTTCTAGTTCTTTAGCTCTTAGTCATGGGAGGGTGGGTATGCATGCGCGCGTGCGCGCGTTCTCTGGTGTTTGTGTGTGCGGTTTTTTGTGTTTGCGCGTGTGGAGGGGACCGGCAGATTACTGTGGTGTATGTATTATATGAAATTATTATTGGATGGTGTTGTGGGGGTGATTTTTGCCTACACTGTACTCTGTTTCTAGGCGACAAACTTGGCTCTGTACAAGCGGGGTTGCCATCTTGCGGGCCGTGGTGTCGCCACAATTCCAGTGCCACACACATCCAAAATGGTTGTCCAGTTTGTCTGCATAGGGTAGAATAGGGTCCTGCTGCCCTGGGCTCTGCAACTGCGGAAAAGTGCGGGCGGCAAGGTCCCGAAAACGGCGTTTGCGTCACAATGCTTCTAGTTCTTTAGCTCTTAGTCATGGGAGGGTGGGTATGCATGCGCGCGTGCGCGCGTTCTCTGGTGTTTGTGTGTGCGGTTTTTTGTGTTTGCGCGTGTGGAGGGGACCCGGCAGATTACTGTGGTGTATGGTATTATAGAAATTATTATGGATGGTGTTGTGGGGGTGATTTTTGCCTACACTGTACTCTGTTTCTAGCGACAAACTTGGCTCTGTACAAGCGGGGTTGCCATCTTGCGGGCCGTGGTGTCGCCACAATTCCAGTGCCACACACATCCAAAATGGTTGTCCGTTTGTTGCATAGGGTAGAATAGGGTCCTGCTGCCCTGGGCTCTGCAACTGCGGAAAAGTGCGGGCGGCAAGGTCCCAAAACGCGTTTGCGTCACAATGCTTCTAGTTCTTTAGCTCTTATCATGGGAGGGTGGGTATGCATGCGCGCGTGCGCGCGTTCTCTGGTGTTTGTGTGGCGGTTTTTTGTGTTTGCGCGTGTGGAGGGGACCCGGCAGATTACTGTGGTGTATGGTATTATATGAAATTATTATTGGATGGTGTTGTGGGGGTGATTTTTGCCTACACTGTACTCTGTTTCTAGGCGACAAACTTGGCTTGTACAAGCGGGGTTGCCATCTTGCGGGCCGTGGTGTCGCCACAATTCCAGTGCCACACACATCCAAAATGGTTGTCCAGTTTGTCTGCATAGGTAGAATAGGGTCTGCTGCCCTGGGCTCTGCAACTGCGGAAAAGTGCGGCGGCAAGGTCCCGAAAACGGCGTTTGCGTCACAATGCTTCTAGTTCTTTAGCTCTTAGTCATGGGAGGGTGGGTATGCATGCGCGCGTGCGCGCGTTCTCTGGTGTTTGTGTGTGCGGTTTTTTTGTTTCTTGCGGGCCGTGGTGTCGCCACAATTCCAGTGCCACACACATCCAAATGGTTGTCCAGTTTGTCTGCATAGGGTTAGAATAGGGTCCTGCTGCCCTGGGCTCTGCAACTGCGGAAAAGTGCGGGCGGCAAGGTCCCCAACAAAATGGTTGTCCAGTTTGTCTGCATAGGTAGAATAGGGTCCTGCTGCCTGGGCTCTGAACTGCGGAAAAGTGCGGGCGGCAAGGTCCCAAAAACGGCGTTTGCGTCACAATGCTTCTAGTTCTTTAGCTCTTAGTCATGGGAGGGTGGGTATGCATGCGCGCGTGCGCGCGTTCTCTGGTGTTTGTGTGTGTGCGGTTTTTTGTGTTTGGCGGTGTGGAGGGGACCCGGCAGATTACTGTGGTGTATGTATTATATGAAATTATTATTGGATGGTGTTGTGGGGGTGATTTTTGCCTACACTGTACTCTGTTTCTAGGCGACAAACTTGGCTCTGTACAAGCGGGGTTGCCATCTTGCGGGCCGTGGTGTCGCCACAATTCCAGTGCCACACAATCCAAAATGGTTGTCCAGTTTGTCTGCATAGGTAGAATAGGGTCCTGCTGCCTGGCTCTGCAACTGCGGAAAAGTGCGGGCGGCAAGGTCCCAAAACGGCGTTTGCGTCACAATGCTTCTAGTTCTTTAGCTCTTATCATGGGAGGGTGGGTATGCATGCGCGCGTGCGCGCGTTCTCTGGTGTTTGTGTGTGCGGTTTTTGTGTTTGCGCGTGTGGAGGGGACCGGCAGATTACTGTGGTGTATGGTATTATATAATTATTATTGGATGGTGTTGTGGGGTGATTTTTGCCTACACTGTACTCTGTTTCTAGGCGACAAACTTGGCTCTGTACAAGCGGGTTGCCATCTTGCGGGCCGTGGTGTCGCCACAATTCCAGTGCCACACACATCCAAAATGGTTGTCCAGTTTGTCTGCATAGGGTAGAATAGGGTCCTGCTGCCTGGGCTCTGCAACTGCGGAAAAGTGCGGGCGGCAAGGTCCCAAAACGGCGTTTGCGTCACAATGCTTCTAGTTCTTTAGCTCTTAGTCATGGGAGGGTGGGTATGCATGCGCGCGTGCGCGCGTTCTCTGGTGTTTGTGTGTGCGGTTTTTTGTGTTTGCGCGTGTGGAGGGGACCCGGCAGATTACTGTGGTGTATGGTATTATATGAAATTATTATTGGATGGTGTTGTGGGGGGTGGATTTTTGCCTACACTGTACTCTGTTTCTAGGCGACAAACTTGGCTCTGTACAAGCGGGGTTGCCATCTTGCGGGCCGTGGTGTCGCCACAATTCCAGTGCCACCAATCCAAAATGGTTGTCCGTTTGTCTGCATAGTGTAGAATAGGGTCCTGCTGCCCTGGGCTCTGAACTGCGGAAAAGTGCGGGCGGCAAGGTCCCGAAAACGGCGTTTGCGTCACAATGCTTCTAGTTCTTTAGCTCTTATCATGGGAGGTGGGTATGCATGCGCGCGTGCGCGCGTTCTCTGGTGTTTGTGTGTGCGGTTTTTTGTGTTTGCGCGTGTGGAGGGGACCGGCAGATTACTGTGGTGTATGTATTATATGAAATTATTATTGGATGGTGTTGTGGGGGTGATTTTTGCCTACACTGTACTCTGTTTCTAGGCGACAAACTTGGCTCTGTACAAGCGGGGTTGCATCTTGCGGGCCGTGGTGTCGCCACAATTCCAGTGCCACACACATCAAAATGGTTGTCCAGTTTGTCTGCATAGGTAGAATAGGGTCCTGTGCCTGGGCTCTGCAACTGCGGAAAAGTGCGGGCGGCAAGGTCCCAAAACGGCGTTTGCGTCACAATGCTTCTAGTTCTTTAGCTCTTATCATGGGGGGTGGGTATGCATGCGCGCGTGCGCGCGTTCTCTGGTGTTTGTGTGTGCGGTTTTTTTGTTTTGCGCGTGTGGAGGGGACCGGCAGATTACTGTGGTGTATGTATTATATGAAATTATTATTGGATGGTGTTGTGGGGGTGATTTTTGCCTACACTGTACTCTGTTTCTAGGCGACAAACTTGGCTCTGTACAAGCGGGGTTGCCATCTTGCGGGCCGTGGTGTCGCCACAATTCCAGTGCCACACACATCCAAAATGGTTGTCCAGTTTGTCTGCATAGGGTAGAATAGGGTCCTGTGCCCTGGGCTCTGCAACTGCGGAAAAGTGCGGGCGGCAAAGGTCCCAAAACGGCGTTTGCGTCACAATGCTTCTAGTTCTTTAGCTCTTATCATGGGAGGGTGGGTATGCATGCGCGCGTGCGCGCGTTCTCTGGTGTTTGTGTGTGCGGTTTTTTGTGTTTGCGCGTGTGGGGGGACCAGCAGATTACTGTGGTGTATGTATTATATGAAATTATTATTGGATGGTGTTGGGGGGTGATTTTTGCCTACACTGTACTTGTTTCTAGGCGACAAACTTGGCTCTGTACAAGCGGGGTTGCCATCTTGCGGGCCGTGGTGTCGCCACAATTCCAGTGCCACACACATCAAATGGTTGTCAGTTTGTCTGCATAGGGTAGAATAGGGTCCTGTGCCCTGGGCTCTGCAACTGCGGAAAAGTGCGGGCGGCAGGTCCCAAAACGGCGTTTGCGTCACAATGCTTCTAGTTCTTTAGCTCTTATCATGGGAGGGTGGGTATGCATGCGCGCGTGCGCGCGTTCTCTGGTGTTTGTGTGTCGGTTTTTTGTGTTTGCGCGTGTGGAGGGGACCCGGCAGATTACTGTGGTGTATGTATTATATGAAATTATTATTGGATGGTGTTGTGGGGGTGATTTTTGCCTACACTGTACTCTGTTTCTAGGCGACAAACTTGGCTCTGTACAAGCGGGGTTGCCATCTTGCGGGCCGTGGTGTCGCCACAATTCCAGTGCCACACACATCCAAAATGGTTGTCCAGTTTGTCTGCATAGGTAGAATAGGGTCCTGCTGCCCTGGGCTCTGCAACTGCGGAAAAGTGCGGGCGGCAAGGTCCCGAAAACGGCGTTTGCGTCACAATGCTTCTAGTTCTTAGCTCTTAGTCATGGGAGGGTGGGTATGCATGCGCGCGTGCGCGCGTTCTCTGGTGTTTGTGTGTGCGGTGTTTTTTTTGTGTTTGCGCGTGTGGAGGGGACCCGGCAGATTACTGTGGTGTATGGTATTATATGAAATTATTATTGGATGGTGTTGTGGGGGTGATTTTTGCCTACACTGTACTCTGTTTCTAGGCGACAAACTTGGCTGTGTACAAGCGGGGTTGCCATCTTGCGGGCCGTGGTGTCGCCACAATTCCAGTGCCACACATCCCCCCCCCCCCCCCCCCCCCCCCCCCCCCCCCTGTGCGGTTTTTTGTGTTTGCGCGTGTGGAGGGGACCCGGCAGATTACTGTGGTGTATGGTATTATATGAAATTATTATTGGATGGTGTTGTGGGGGTGATTTTTGCCTACACTGTACTCTGTTTCTAGGCGACAAACTTGGCTCTGTACAAGCGGGGTTGCCATCTTGCGGGCCGTGGGTGTCGCCACAATTCCAGTG
>JASPKP010008860.1:0-5000 GCA_030674155.1 Stramonita haemastoma
TGTCCGCGCGTGTTGTTGTGGGGTGTTCTTTTTTAGAGGAAATTTTTTCTCAGTTTTTTTTTAATCATCCCCTTGACCCCCTTTTCCAATTTTTTGTTTCAAAAAACCAAAACCCAAAGAAAAACGATCAATTCAATCTGAAGATTTTCCCCCTTTTTAAATCATAAAAATAAAAATTAGCTTTGTTACATTCAAAAAAAAACCTTGATGTTATTTTCTGTGCCCCCTTATATGGTTTTGGGCTACTTTCTCAAATTTTCCCATCAAATTTTTATTATTTTTTGGGGTTTTGGAAATTCCACCCAAATATCAGAACCAGGAAATCATGCCCATAAGTTTTGATCTCTCTCCCTCTCCCTTTCACTGCAAAATTTTAGGGAGGGGGTTTAAATCCTGCCCAAATTGTTCTTTTTCCAAACCCCCTAAATTTTTTGATTTGGCGCTCCTCTATCTTCCTTTTCCTGCCCTGTTGGGTTCTGTCTTGTCTGTCTGTCTGTCTCCCCCCCTCTCTCTTTTCTCTTGAAAAAATTCAAGTTCGATTTCCCGGTTCACTTTCTCCCTATGTTTTTTCTGCCCTCTGCCCGCTCCCCCCCCCCCCCCCCTTCTCTCCCCCCTCCCCTTTCCTCTCTCTCTGTGTCTCCCTGTGCTCCCTCAAACTCCCCCCCCCCCTCCCCCTCCTCCGAAAAAACTAAAAATTTCAAAAGACCCCAAAAAATTTTTTTTAAAAAACGGAGGGGGGAAAGGGCAAGAAAAAAGCACAAAGAAAAAAGGGGGAGGTTTTGTGGGGTTTTTTCTTTGGTTAAAATCAAAACAAACCCTCAAGGAGATGCAATTTTTCCTAAAATTTTTTCTCCCAAGTGGCCCAAAAACTCGCTGAGGGTTTTTCTTTTTCCCACGCGGGCAAAGTTTTTTCAATTTTACTGCTCGCCCGAAAAAAACCCTCCCATAAGTTATTTTACCCCAAAACCCCAAACCCCCCAAACACACACACACACCCACACAAAACCACACCCCCACACACACCACAACCCCCACACACACCCACCCCAAAACCCTAAAAAAACGTCAACTAGGGAAAAAAAAACCCCAAAAATTATAAAAAAAAAACGACAAACCCAATAAAAATTTTAAAAAATGATAATAAATTAAAAAATGACGAAAAAATTCTCTTATAGAAAAAAATGCTTTGTAAATATAAAATAAAGTAAAAACCTCTATTTAAATCTTAAAATTTAAAATTTTTAAAATAAAAACAATGACAAAGGCCCAATAATAAAATTAAAACCTTGTAAACTAACTGTATACCCCAAGTTGCTAAGAATTAAAAAACACATGGGGCCTTTTTTAAAAACCCACCCACCCAAAACCCGGGTATCTTTTTTTAGTTTGTTTAAAACTAGCAAAAAAAAATTTTTGTGGCAAAATTTAATTGAAAAAAGCAAAAACGTAAATTTCGGGTAAAAAATTTTGTACAAAAAGGAAATTTTTACTCAAAAAGGATATAAAAAATTTTGGGGAAAAAAAAAAAATTTAGTAAAATGAAACAGGGTATAAATACCCAAACTTTCCAATTGTAATTAAAGATAAAGAGTTCCCCTAAATTCTAAAAAGGGCTAAAAAGCTTTCATTGAAAATTTTGCAAAATAAAAATGAAAAACTTTTCCCTTTCACCATTCAAAATTTAAACCTTTAAAAAAATGAAGAAAAAAAAAAAGATGTTTACAACGATCCTTTTCCCAAAGATAAAAACTTTTATTTAAAAAAAAACTCCAAAAACCCTTTACAAAAAGGGTTACAGATTTTTATTAAAATTCTCTTGTAATAAGAAAAAAAATCAGTGGGGGAGCAGATGCAAATTTCAAATCAAAAGTTAAAACATTTACCAGACAATTTTTTTTCTTTTACTACACAAATTTTTTCAGCAGTGCTGGGGAAAGGTAAGCTACCTTTGATTTGGAAGCAGCCCTATCATTATTTTTCTACTAAAACAAAAAAAATTTAAAAAGTGATAAAAACCATTATAGACCCAATTGCGTTTACATCACACAGGGGGAAAAATTTATGGAAAAAGTCGTTTTAAAAAGGCTATTTGTATTTTGTGTAAAAAATAAAAAATTTTCCCAGTAAATCAAGCAGGATTTTCAAAAAGGGATTTTTAACCTATAGACCCTTTTGTTAAAATTAAACTACCCAAAAAAAAACATCAATTTGCAGGGAAAAAACGGGAACATTCTTGCCACTTTCTTTTTTTATAAATAAAGTTAGAAACCCAAATTTTGGCATGCTAGATTTTTTTATAAAAATTTTAAAACGTTTGGGATTATAAATTTCTAACTATTCCAAATTTTCCAAAATTTTTTCTCACGGGGGGAAAAAAATTTTTCGGGGAAAGGTTGGTAATAATTATTCTAAAACTTAGGTTTCCACAAATGGGTATACCACGGGGTTTCAGGGGTTGCGCCCTATTTATTCAATATTCTTTCTTTATGACCTCCCTAGTCTATAACGTTTTGGGGGGGGTTTTGGGGTTTAATAAAGTGATTTACCTTTTTTAAAGTGGGAAAAGGGTAAACTAAAGAAAAAAGGGAACACCAAAAAACATTTGAAAATATGTTAGAAAGTTTTATCAACTTGAGCGGATAAAAATTTTTTTAAATATATGGTAAAAAAAGGGGGTTTAAATTCCCTTTCCAACCCCGAAAAGACACAAGTTGTGCTTTTTTAAAAATGGTGCTGATCCTCCAAACCCTTTCCCGTTTTTAAAATTGGTGAAAAAACTCTGGGCTATAAGCCTATGGGTAAAAATTTTTTTTAAATTTTCCAAAAACTTACTTCAAAAATTAAAAAATGGCATTGTCATATCGAATTGCTTTGAAAAAAAGCCAGAAAAAGTCTAAATATACCCAAAAGGGAATCAGTAAGCAAAAATGGGGACAGGATTCGGGTTTTAAATAAAAATTTATCATTATTTAAATGGTTTTTTTTTTAAACTAACATATGGCCAAAATTATTCTTCAGGGGCCCCCCGTTTTCTTTTTAACAAACTTTTAAAGCCTAGATTGTAAAGCTTTCCGGATTGGTTTAAAGGGGTTCCCTTTCATGCATCTTCTCTAGGGAAATTACAGAGAAATAAAGGGGTTTTACCCCTTTGATGATTATCGAAAATTTTGGGGGCCGTTTCAAAGTAAAACCCCAAGAAGTTCCCAACCCGTTGAAAACAATATTACATCGGAAATTTTTAATTAGATCTGACTTAGACTTTCCAAACAGAGCTAAAAATATATTTTTCTCTTGCTTCAATTGGCACATATACTTCCAATCTTCTTAAAGAGGCAACCATTAATCCTAAAGATTGGCAAAAATCCACCGCTATTTAACACCTGTTCCAAAATGGGAACTTCAGAAAGCACACTTTGATATCAACCCCATCTCTCTTTAAAAAAAAGAAGAAAATGCGATTATTCTTTGCTCTTAACACAAAATGCACACTTAGAAGATACATACCCTTCCATCTTAAGATATTTACTGATGGGTCCCTTCTTGAAAATAAGGAAAGCGGGGCAGCATTTATTATTCCAGCTCTGAAAGTTGAAAAGTTCCATCATATTGGCAAAAATCATTCCATCTTTACTGCTGAACTTACCGCTATTTTGATGGCTTTGTACTTTCTGCTTGATTTTCCAAATACTGTTTTGCAGATTTTGTTTTGCGTTGATTCTAATCTGCATTACAGTGATTACTAAAATCTACATCGATGGTTAGGCAGAATCTCAAATTTCCCGAAATTAATTTTTTGATACATTTTCTCATTCTGAGGGGTTCGAATATCACTTTCTGCTGGGTTTTCCCTCTCACGTGGTCTTTATTTCAATGAAAAAGGGTTGACAAAGCAGCCCAAAAAAGGGAGCAAAACATTCTAGCTGTTCAAATGTTTTAGACATTCCTCTTTCCTTCATGAGGGTTAAAGCTTTGCTTCAAAGTGGTTGCTGGGAAACATGTAAAAAAAAAAACATGAAGAGGCTGGCTATTCCCCGCATACTTGTTCAGTTCTTGATATTGAGAACATCCTTTGTACTCAGTACGGCTTTCAAAAATCCAGTTTCTAGAAATATTGTTTCTCTAATCCACAGATTGAAATTAAATGCATTTCGGAAACAAAATTTGCCAAAAAAGTAAAATGTATATGCGGTGGGAAAAACTTTCCAATGTTCATGGGTTTTTTATCATTGTCAAGGTTTAAAAAAGTTCCTACCACCATTTTAAGATAAGTCACTGCAAAAAAGTGTTTAACAATCCAAAGTTACTGTGTGAGATAGCATTGTCTCTGATGCGATCCCCAGTATTCTCTTTTTTATAAAGTACTACTGTGAAGATTGTAAATTAAACACACCTACTGTGGCAATGTACTTTTTGCTTTATTTATGGCAGCCTTTACATGTAGTTTGCAATTGTTCATCTTTACAGTTTCAGATTTTAAAGTTCTCTATTGTTCGATTGTTTTTGTTATTATTTGCATTTCTTATGCCATTTTTTTGCAACTTTCCCTTGTTATATATTTTTGTTAATCAGTCTTCTTATGTACAAATTTTACCAACGCACTTTTTAAAAAAACCCTTATCTCTTTATTGCCCCCCCCCCCCCCCCCCCAACCTCATCCCTCGTCTAATATCACTTTAAGTGTACAGACGTAAAATCAAAGACACACACACACACACACACACACACACACACACACACACACACACACACACACACACACCCCCTACACAACACATACCACACACATACTCTCTCCCCTCTCTCTCTCTCTCCTCTCTCCTCTCTCTTTTCTTCTCTCCTTCTCTCTCTCTCTCTCTCTCTCTCTCCCTCACCAATGCACTTTCACACTGAACGCACGAAAACGGCCACGTGACAGGCAAAGAGCACAGACAGCGGGTCAGGTTGGTTCCAGACTGTAACCCCAAAATGGCACTGGGACCTGCTCCACTGCCCTCCCAGAC
>JASPKP010008860.1:7500-11032 GCA_030674155.1 Stramonita haemastoma
ATCTAACGACTATAAGTCAAACAGTAGCCTCTTGACCCCATCAAATCATTATGAATAAAAAATTTCAAAACCGCACTCAAACGGGTACTGGATGTAAAAAAGCATATGAGAGCTATTTTAATATCCTCGATATAAAAGAAAAAATACCTAAATAAAACATATAAATAAACTCACAAAATTAATCAATCAAATAATCGCAAATCAGCTCAAAATCAGTCTCAGATTATTATATCTACGTTTTTTACAAGATGACACAAATCCATCACTATATTCAAAATGAAAATTTTACTAATAGGCCGTTAACACTCTAAAAGAAAAGACGCAAATCCTGACCAAAACATACCGTTCCACATTTTCCCCAGCATCTGTCCCATTTCGTTCCGTTTTGGGACTGGTTTGAATCCACAAAGTCTCAAAGAAGTGATCATCAAATTCTTCTGCACTTTGCCCAGCAAAGAGAAGGTATTTTTGTTTGTTATTTCTTCACTTTTTCTACTTTCGTTTTCTTTCGTCTGATTTCCGTCGGGAGCTTGTCTGATTTCCTCCTTTCACTGAAGTCGTTTTCATTGAGCTGGTCTTTTTGTAGTATTAGTGGAGAGTGTTTCTTCACTGTTGTTTCTGCTGTCGCTGTAGTCTTTTATTTCTGCCCCTGAAGAGGAAGAAAAACAAAAATTCATAAGATCAGTGAACTGTCAATGAACCAATCAATCAAAAAGCATCAAAGGATAACTATTGTTAAACAGCGAAAGATGTTTGCTTGTTTGTTTGTTTGTTTGTTTGTTTGTTTTTGGGTTTTTTTTTTTTCTTTCTTTCTTTTTTTCTTTCTTTCTTTCTTTCTATTTCTTTTTTTTTCTTTCTTTCTCTCTCTCTCTCACTTCCTTCCTTCCCTTCTTTATTTTTTCTTTTTTCTTTCATCCTTTCTCTCCCTCTCTCTCTTTTTACTTTTCTTTTTTCTTTCTTTCTTTCTTTCTTTCTTTCGCTGTTTCTCGCTTCCTTCCTTTCTTCCTTTCTGCCTTCCTTCGTTTCTTTTTCTTTTTTTCTTTCTTTCTTTCATTTTTTCTTTTTTTTTTTTTCGTTCGATTGTTCGTTCTTCCTTCCTTCCTTCCTTCATTTCTTTCCTTTTATTTCTTTCTTTTCTTCCTTCCTTCCTTCCTTTCTCCCTTCCTTCCTTCTTTCCTTACAACTCCCCCAAAGACAGAAGTAGCATACTGCTGTTGACCCCGGTGCCGGGAGGATAGGCAGCACAGATCCCATCAGCTGTGCTATCAGTTCCACAATCACCACCTTCGCTCCAGTAAACCTATGTTTTCCGGGCCCTTGACAGAAGAGGGGGGGGGGAGAGAGAGAGAGAGAGGATGAGAGAGAGGAGAGAGAGAGAGAGGGGAAGAGAGAGAGAGAGAGAGAAGAGAGAGAGAGAAGGAGAGAGAGAGAGAGAGAGAGGGGAAAAGAGAGAGAGTGATCAGTCATTGGAAACAGTCAGTCCATTCTAATCCATTTTTTTAGATTGTGTCGATCTATCTAATCTGTCTGTACTGACAGTAGAAATCCATTTCGCAGCCATTAAAAAGGTAAAAGAGTAAAGAGCAAGGTGTCCCATAACCTGTGTGGTGTAGGGGGGGAAAGGTATCAGAGCCCCCAGCTTCTCTAGGGGCCAGCACATTGGGGGGCGGTGCCCATCCCCTCTTCCTCGCTGCTTTACCTTCCATGATCCTAAAAAGGGCAGGTACCCATTTACAGCTGTGCGAACTGGGGGACTGTACTGACGCCAAGGTGTCACCCATCCCACTTGGAAACCACACTCTATGCTTTTTAACCTTAGCTTGCGGAAAGAGAGGGGCTCTGACCACTGAGCTAAACCCGTCCCCTACAAACCAAATTTGATATATATAAAAAAAAAATCTCTCTCTGTGGTTTTCAATCAAGGCCAAAACAACTTTGGGTCAGAAACTGATTAAAAAAAAAGGGAAAGTGCTAAAGTCTGCACGAAATGTTGTTCTGGTTTGAAACTGATTGCGAAATGGTCTTTTTGAGGAGAGGTTGGGTGGGGGGTAGGTGGGTGTGTTATGATCATTACCGTCATCATCTTATTGTCATAATGTTCTTCCTCCTCCTCCTCCTCCCCCTCCTCCTCCTCCCCTCCTCATCATCATCATACCCACCACCCCCCACCACCACCACCACCACCACCACCACCCCCCACCACCACCACCACCACCCCCAAACCATCATCATCATCTCATCATCAACCACCCCCACCACCACACCCCCACCACCACACCACCACCACCACTACCCCCCACCCTCCTTCTCCTCCTCCTCCTCCTCCTCATTATCTTTAAATCATATCATCATCATCTCTTACTTTTCGCTCCTCTTGCTGTAGCCTGAGCACCCAGATCAATCAGTGTGGCGAGCATGTCTAGCAAAACTGCACAGAACAGAAAGAATAATTATAATGATTGTGTGGCTTCAATGCAACACGAACGGCCGCCTGTTTCCATACGGTGCAGATTGTACCGTTTTCATACAGATAGTGGATTTAATTAACTAATTAATTTAGTTAGTAAATTAGTTAGTAAGTTATTTTTAGTTAATTATTCATTTTTTTATCGAGGGTAATGGAATAAACACTCATGTGCTTTTTTGTTTTAAAACCAGTCCCCGTGTGTATACAGTTTTGTCAATCTTTTTATCTGTTCCCACCGCAGACAATGGCCTACTCTTCCGAAAAGCGGACTGGATTGAATGTATGTGCAAGGTGTTCTGCGTGCATGTACACACACGGGCCTCGGTTTATTGACTCATCCGAAAACTTTTGGGGGAGAGTGGAGTCGGCAAAATGATGTTAACTCCAGGGGAAAAATCCCCTTTAAATGGAATCAAACCTGGGTCGTCAGATTGCGGGCGCAATGGGTTTTGACCACTAGGTTATCCCCGTCGATGTCTAGAGGTTAACGCACCTACTTTCCAAAAGCGAAAAATCCCGGTTCGGGTCCTATTTGTGCCCGAAAACTTCCTCGTCCACGAGTGGTGGTCTGGGTGCTAGTATTTTAGGATGAACCATAATTCCCGTGCAATAGGCATTTAGCGCACGTAAAATGAAACCACACTAACCTTGACTAATTTCTGTAGGAAAAAAATGTCACTCTAATAGGGAAACAAATACACATAGAGACAGGTAAAAAAAAAAAGAAAGAAAAAATAATAGGTGGCGCTGCCCCCTATGGTGACGTGTTCTCCCCAGAGAGAGAGCAGCGTAAATTTGTCTAAATTTATTTTATGGACTCTACTGTGACTTAAAGGAGTATACAAAAAAAAAGCAAATACATTTGAAAAAATAAAATCGACGGACAGACAGGCAGAAAGGCAGGCAAGCAGACAAACAGACAGACAGGCAGAGAGACAGGCAAACGGACAGACAGAAAGCCAGACAGACAAAACACAAGACAGACAGACCTCAGAAAAACAGACGATCTGGGTCCGTGGTCAGAATGTCGGGGAAAGGCAAATGATACTCAATCCATGAACATCA
>JASPKP010008861.1:0-11031 GCA_030674155.1 Stramonita haemastoma
AAAGGGGAGAGAGGAGAGAGGGGAGGGAAGAGAGAGAAAAAAGGGGAAAGGGGAGAAAGGAGAGAGAGGGAGGGGAGAAGGAGAGAGGGGGGGGGGAAGGGGGGGGAGAGGGAGAGGGAAAGGAGGGAGAGGGGGAAAAGGGGAGAAAAGGGGGGAAAGAGAGGGGGGAGAGAGAGAAAAAAGGGGGGGGAGGGGGGAGGGGGAGAGAGGGAGGGGGAGAGGGGAGAGATTTTAAAATTGTCGGGGAAAAAAAACGCGTCCCCAAACCCCCAAAGAAAAAAAAAATTTTAAAACACTAAAAAGAGAAACAAATAGATTTTAAAAATCAATGAAAAAAAACCCCCGGGGGCCCTTTTTTAAAAACTCAAACGACCCCCCGTTTTTTCTTTTTCCCGGGAAAAAATTAAAAAGTTTTTGGGAAAAAATTTTACCAGATGTTTTTCGGGGTTTTAATTTTTCCCCCCAATACCTTTATTTAATTCCTCATTTTTCCCTTTAAAAAGATAAAAAAAACACATGCCAAATTGGGGAAAAAAAAGTTTTAAACTGACTAGTTTCTATTTTACTTTTAAGTCCTAACTTTAGGGCCCCCCCCCCGTCCTTTTTTTTTGGCCCTTAAAAAGCAAAAAGGTTTGGGGTACACGGCATTATAGTCTTCAGTTTCCCTTTTAAAAAAGGGGAAAAATTAAAAGCTCCAAAGGGGAAAACACCAGAAAAAAAGTTTTAAACCCCAAGCTCTCTCGTTTTAAAAACCCCCAGTCGAAGAAAAAAACAAAACTCCAGAAACTTTAAACAGTCCCCAAAAAAAACCCTTTTTAACGCAAAAAGGGATCCCTCCCCTGTATATCCCTTTTAAAAACGATCAGGCCGTTTGAATTTAAAAAAAACAGGGTCAAGAAATAAATGCGAAAGCATTAAATTTTCTATGAAAGAAAAACAATCATAAAAACAATGATCTGCCCCAAGAAGGGGAAACGACTCCCACCTTCAAAGAGAAAAAAACAAACACCTTCAAAACCCCTTGCAATGGGCACAGGAGCAAATCAGCACATGTCTACAACGCGAAACTCTTTTTTTTTCCCCCCGTGTGTTGTGGTAAAGAGAACCAAAATGGCCGGGTACCCTTTCAAAAAGGCCACGTACAGCCCCCCGAAAAAGGGGAAATGTGTGGCCCACGGGGACCCCCCTGAAAACCCAAAACAGGACGTTCCGCGAGAGGAGGGGGAAAAGGGCATGCCATTATTTTTCCTAGACGCTTTTTAAAAAGTTAAGAAAACCCGAGGCAAGAAAAAAATATGCTGTTAGACTAGAATTTGTTGTGTTTTGGGAAAGGCCATGCTAACCGGGCAGAATGAAAAGGGGGGCCCCCTAATTCGGTCTTTTATCTAGTCCGTTAGCACTTGGCGAGTTTAAATTTTGCCTTTACTCCCCCCCTTTTTTTCCCCCCTCTGTCTTGTCTTTTTTTCCCTTTTCTCTCTCTCCTCTCTCTCTCTCTGTCTCTTCTCTCTCTTTTTCCTCTTTGTTGCTGTTTTTTTTTTCCTGTCTGTTGTCTGTCTGCTTTTCTCCCCTTTTCTCTCTCCCCCTCCCTCCCCCCCTTTCCCCTTTTCTCTTCTCTGCCCCCTTCTGTCCCCCCTTGTCTCTGCTCTGTCTCTGTCTCTGTTCTCTTCTCTCTCTCTCTCTTTTTTCTCTCCTCTCTCTCTCTCCCCTTCTCTCTCTCTTCTCTCTTTCTCCTTTTTTTGCCCGTACCTATCACTTTGGTTTTTGTTTTGTCTCGTTTTTTGATTGTGGGTTTAATTTGTGATGATACAACCTTACAAATCTTTTAGGAAGAGCGTTTTATTATAGGTTTTATAAATGGGAAAAGGGCCATAAAAATTTTTTTATTTTTTTTAATCCCAAAACCCCCGCCAAAAATACCGTGCTTTTTTTATAAAAAAAAAAGCTCCCATGGGCCCCCCCCAGAGTCTTGTAAAAAATCCTTTTTGAAAATTCTAAAAAAAGCGAAGGTGTTTTTTTTATTATCCTTTTTTATGATCAGATGTCTGGCATTTGCTTTTTCCCGGGTTTTTTGGGAGAAAAACCCCCTTTCATTGTGCGGGGCCCCCCGAATGCGCCTTTCTTTTTTTTTTTCCCCCGGGTTTTGGAGCAACGGAAAAAAAAGCCTAGGGGTTTTTTATTGTGGTCACAAAACTGATAAGGGGGGGGGGTGCATTTTTTTTTTCGTGTTTTTTTGTTTTTTAAAAAAATGTTTCCCTTAATTTTTTAATCTGTTTTTGGGAAAGAGCAGGGACCTGAATTTCAGTTTAGCATTTCACAAGTAAACAAACCAGAAATAATTAGAATCCAACTTAAAAAAAAACCAGCCCAAAAAGGCACGTAATTTTGCCTCTTTCATTTCGGGGTGGGGAAAAACACAGGGGGTTTAATTTTAAAATTGGTCAGAGGGATTTTTCGACTTTGCCCCCGGGGGTGTCTGAGTGATTTCTGTGGGGGGTTAGGAAAAAATAAAAGGGCCCACATTGGCTTTTTCCACTTTATGGGGTTTGGTTTTAAAAAGCGTTTTCCCTTTATTACTGACCAACCGGGGGGTTTTTTGTATCTCTCTGGCCTGGTTTGCCTGGGGGTTTTTTTTCTATAATGTCAAATTGTATCAAATTAAAAAAACTTCCTTTTTCAGTAGAATTACACAAAAACCCATTACCATTAATCCTATGCGTAAAAAAAATATTGATTTGGTGGCACTTTATTCTGGACCCCCGAGAAGAAAAGGGGGAGAGAGAGGGGGGAGAGAGAGGGGAGAGAGAGAGAGAGAGAAGGGGAGGAGAGGGGAAAAGAGAGAGGGGAGAAGAGGTGGAAAAAGGTGAAGAGAAAAAAAAAAGGAAAAAGAAAAAACGAGTTGCAAGTTTGAGTTAGCCCTACAAATCAAAACAGAGAACCCAGCCAAAAAATTTTGTTGCAACAGAGATACAAAAAGGGAAAAAAAAATTTCGAGGGCATTTACAAGCATAGCGATTTTTTAGTATTGATACAAGAAATAAAATAACAAAACCTTTAAAATCTCAAAATTTCCCGAGAACTTTTTTTTAGTGTTAAAAAAAAATCATTGTTAATTTAAAAAAAAAAACCCCCCGGGCGATTGCAGTATTAATGGGTTTGGGGAAAAGCCCCTGGCGAGCCCTATCTCCCACTCGTGAACCTTTGGAAAAACTCTAGCCCAAAAAAACAATAATTAAAAGGATTTTTTTGTTTTTTTTGTCCCCGTCTCGACGATTTACCTCCAAAGCAGGGGAGGCAAATGCGGGTTTTGGAAATGGCAAAATTTTTTATTATATTTGGATTTTCATGCCCCCCAGCCCCTCCCCACCCTCGACCAAAAGGGGGGGGAAGGACAATTAGCTTTGGAGATGTTCTCCAAGGAAAAACTCCCCTTGGGTGCAGCACTGTTAAAGTCAGGTATCCTTGTCGGAGAGTATAGTCGTCCAAAGGACTAAGCTTAAAGTGGTCCCCCTGAGTAGGAACGAAAGATCAAAAACCCTCTCATTTGTTCTTGCCCCGCATCAATGGTTTAATCAAAACTGCGAAAAAGCTTAGGTGCAAGGCATATTAGCAATAAAAAAAAATAGAAAAAACCAAGCCCACAGATATTTTTTTTTAAAAAAGGGGAAAACCAAAAGCAAAAAAAAATCCATTGTATGACAATTTATTTTTTTTTTTGTCACTGAACAATTTAAAAAAAAAGTAGGAACCATTTGGAAAATTTGCATGCTTTCGTAGGTTTTACTGAAAGGGGCGTTGGCAAACAGAACTACCAAATTTTTTGGCTACCTATGAAACGTCCTTAACACAGAAAACTATCTGAAAACCACTGTAAATACATGCTACCCCTACTTTCTAAGAAAGTTGCGGCTGCGGGTACACTGCTACATTGCCGAAAATTTTTAGTTTTTCGTCAACTACTTCTAGAAGACAACATTTAGCAGGGAAACTTGTTATAGGTTAGGCTGGTACATGTATATACCTATAGAATCCATGTTGGTGGGGAAAGGGAGTGGGAATATAGAAGAAATGGAAGTGGGGGAGCCTTCTTTAGTATCACTGTCCGCAGGTAACAGTACTGTGCACTGTTGTGAGGTCAGTAAAATTGGAAATACACTCAGTTTGGTTGGTAACTGATACTCGGAACTAAAAAAAAAGTGACATTTTCTCCTCTGTGTGCCTTTCCCACGCTATGTCTCTCTCAGTCTCTGTTTTTTCTGTCCCCCCTCCCCTTTGTCCTCCCTCCTCCCTCTCCATCATCCAATGATTTGCAATCCAAGGCGCTGTGTGCTAGCAAGCATAACATCTAGTATACATGTTAACCCGTTTGGCCTTTTAGGAGAGAAGGCCCTGCGCTTTGGGGGAAAGGGATAACAAAATTTACAAACGGCATACAATATACACAGGCACTGGATGTAAACAAAAAAGTACATCAGTGCTTATTCATTATCAGTGAAATAAACGAATTGGATTTAAAACTTCCTCACCTGTCTCTATCGCTGTCTGTCTGTCTGTCTGTCTGTCTGTCTGTCTGCCTCCTGCCCTGTCTGACTGTCTATCTGTCTCTGTCTCTGTATCTCTCTGTCTGTGTCTGTCTGTCTGTCTGTCTGACTGTCTGTCTGTCTTCTGTCTGTCTCTGTCTGTCTGTCTGTCTGTCTGTCTGTCTGTCTGTCTGTCTGTCTCTCTCTCTTTCTTCTCTCTCTCTCTCTCTCTCTCTCTCTCTCTCTCTTCTCTCTCTCCTCTCTCTACTCTCTCTCTCTCTCTCTCTCTCTCTCTCTCTCTCTCTCTCTCTCTCTCTCTCTCTCTCTCTCTCTCTTATGTACTGATGGTCATTATCTTCCGGTTAACCTGCCAACATTATTTACGATTTTCAAAATTCTTTTTTGGGGGTATGTTATGAAAATAGCTGAGAAAGCTACTTTTTTCATTCAGTTGTAGAAAACTGACTTGATTTCTTCAAAGAAATCTGGGCATAAACTTAGTCATATTATTACATCATACTGATATCAAAGTTGCAAACATAACACACAATCCCTACATTTAAGACGATTGTGTCAAAAACAAAATCTTTAAAAAAAAATGTCAAGACATAATATATCATCCTGGATAATGATCAGAGTGTCTGGCATTACGCTGTCACCAGGAATCACTGGCAGAAACCTGATAGCATTGTGCGGCCCCCAGAATGCCGGCACTTTCTTTTTTTTTTTTACCCTGGATAATGAAGGCAGCAGGGAGACAGCTATAGGGGTGATTGTGGCCACACAGTGCTGGAGGCTGTATGTAAATGACACACTTTTTCTTTGTCTAGAATCCTTGTAGATTGGTTTACCTCCTTCTAATTGCACAACAGCAATAGGAAGAGCAATAATATTTCAGAGTAAAGAAACATACCAAAATAGTAAATGTTCTTATAGACTATATGTCATTTATTCTCTTTAAGAATTCAGTTTAAACATATTCAAACAAACTTACGAACAATGATCCAGCAAAGTGAAAGGAATCAAATTATTGCATGAATGCCACATGTATAAAATCTATGATATCCCCGAAATTGAAATGCGGCTACCCAAATGTTGGGTGAAAAAAAAAGGTTGCATATGCATATATTTCCACCATTGGTGAACTTGGAAGTTCTAGCCATGGAAAGAAAAAAAATATGACCACACAAGCCGCTATAGCACGGTGGTTAGTGCAGATGGTTATGGATTGGACAGTTGTGGTTTCGAATCCCATAAGAGTCATACGGATCTGTTGGCCAGTTCCTACCAAGAGTGAGTTTGTTATGGGCACTTTAGAAGACTGGGACCACACAGTTGAGCTTCATCCACTTTACTGACGCATTTTTTTTAGAATGTTCCAAAAATTACCTGAACAACAGAATTCAGTCCTGTCAAGAAGTCTTAAAGCATACTTGCATAGAAGCACCATGACAATCACTTTCAGTCATTGATCATCATGCAATACAAGAAAATAATATTTGTCTCTGATTTGGTGGCCCCCATTTCTCTGGTTTCCCTTTCTCTGCCTCTCTCTTTCCTTCTCTCCCTTCTTCTTACTCTCCTATAACTTATGCTTCCCTGTAAAGGAGAAAATGTTGATAATCGTCTGAAATCGTTGTGCTACTGCCCAAATGGCAAGATGTTTTACAATAGTCAAGTATGCAACTTGTCATCTAGTGTATACTAACAGTCTCACAACACAGTGCTTGGAGGGAAAGAGTGCATATTTGAGGGAGGTGGTGCATATTTGAGGGAGAGGGAGAGAGTGCAGATTTTGAGAAAAGAGTACATATTTGAGGGAGAGAGTTCGTATTTCAGGAGAGAGAGGGTGCGTTTTTTGAGAGAGAATGTATATATTTGAGGGAGGAAATGCATATTTGAAGGAGACAGTACATATCCGAGGGATAGAGATAATTATTTAAGGGAGGAGATGACATCACTAATTGAGGGAAAGAGCACATAGTTATTTGAGGGAGACAGCGCATAATTCTTTGAGGGAGATAGAGTGCACATTTTAAGGAGACAGTGCATATGCTGGATGATGCTCTGGGTGTTAACCTGTGGAACGCCACATCACAACAAAGCAAAACAACATAATAACAACAAGGACAACAATAAGAGGCATGTTTCTAACGAGGACCCACACTGAAGATATGATGCTGGCAAGGGCCTGTGAACAGGGACTGCCGTGAGCTTGTAGCCGTGCAAAAATAGGCCACTTGTGATTTATTTATTTATTTATCTACTTATTTATTAAGTTATTTATCTATTTATTTCTTTATTTATTCACTTTTTAAAAATAAGCCTTTTGTTGAGAGTGATAGTCTGAGCGGGATGTTTCTAAGGACTGTCCGAGGTGGTGGAGGAACAGAGGAGAGAGGGGTAGAGAGAGAGGGAGACAGCATGGAACGGGAGAGAGAGAGAGAGAGAGAGAGAGAGAGGAGAGAGAGAGAGAGAGAAGAGAGAGAGAGAGAGAGAGAGAGAAGAGAGAGACCGACCGACCGACCGACCGACCGACCGACCGACCGACCGACCGACCGACCGACAGACAGACAGACAGACAGACAGACAGATAGACAGAAGAAAGACGGATAGGGTATATTGACTACTTTTCATCTAATTTGTTACGAAAAAAAACCCAACCCAGAACAGTTCCCTCTGCTGGTACCGGTATGCCTACTCCCCAGGTAGACATTCTGCAGAGACAGGAAGTGTGCGGGGTTCAACGCGGACATGTTTCATTGCTTATGTGCAAGAAGCGTAAGGAAGGTAAGGCCGGCTTCTCTCACAGAGAACTACTGTGCTAGAAATAGACACACAATGCTCAGAAATAATTTTTTGTGTGTGTGGAGAAGAAGGACTCTACGGTCATTTTTTTTCTTGTTCTTCTTGTTCTTGCTCTTGTTCTTGTTCTTGTGCGTTCTTGTTGTTCTTATTATTCTTCTTGTTCTTGTTCTTCTTGTTCTTCTTGTTCTTCTTGTTCGTCTTGTTCTTGTTCTTGTTCTTCTTGTACTTGATCTTCTTGTTGTTCTTTTTGTTGTCCTTGTTGCTGTTCTTGTTGTTGTTCTTGTTGTTCTTATTCTTGTCCTTATTCTTGTTCTTCTTGATCTTCTTGTTCTTGTTCTTCTTGTTCTTGTTCTTCTTGTTCCTCTTTTTTTTTGTTCTAGTTCTAGTTCTAGTTGTTGTTGTTGTTGTTGTTTTTTGTTGTTGTTGTTGTTGTTGTTGTTGTTGTTGTTGTTGTTGTTGTGTTTTCTTCTTCTTCTTTCTTCTTCTTCTTCTTCTTCTTCTTCTTCTTTCTTCTTCTTCTTCTTCTTCTTCTTCTTCTTCTTCTTCTTTTTCTTCGAACGCTCAGACAGCAGCTATTGTCTGTCATATGACCAAAAATAAGTTGCTCTGCTGTTAAGCGTCTGACAACCTTCTGACTTTAACGTGGGAGAGAATTGTCACCTTTTAATTCTATCTGAAAGAAAACAGGTATGAGAATAAACCAAGAAGGCAGAAAATAGACAAGACGGAGATGACCAAAAAATTCCGACACCAGCAACAACAACAGCAATAACTCTAACAACTCCAACAACAACAACAAAAGCAACAACTACAGTAACAAACCAGCCCCAAAAAGTACACAAAACAAAAAACTGCTTTTTTCAGTTTGTGCAAACTTGTCGGTGTGAAAATTTACAGACTTGCTGGGCTATTTCGGGAAGTGGTGGAACAGGTAGGATCAAATGTCGGTATTGATGCTATGGGCTTTCAAAGTCCTCTAGCTCTGTGACCCAGATGTGAGAGAGAGCAGACGTTCTTGAAGTTGGGATCGATGGAATAATAATGTTGTTTCCATATCTGTAACTCCGTTTGAAAGCATGTTTTTTATAAATGATAGAGAAACTAAACAAATTTCAAGAACAAAACTGGTCTTTCAATCTCCAGGGTTAATAAAATGAAGTTGGATATTTCAGATTGTATTATTATTTTCTTTACTCAAGCCAACTTTCTTTTAATAGCTTTGACATTGTTATTCATTCTAGATATCTCCTCTCCAGGGAAACAAAGCAATCGTCAAATAAGCAAAGAAAAAGAAAGCAAATCAAACAAAACATTAAAGTCCCTTCTTTTATATAAACCATCTCATGTTCCTACCCTCAAAAAGTCTAACATTCCCCACCCCACACCCAACATCCCAAGAATCATCAAACAATCAAAACACCTTCAACCAACTAATCTATAAAAAAAAGAAAAAGAAAAGAACATAACTTTTTGATAAAACAGTGAACACCCAGTGCAAGTTTTGTACGTGATATTATTTTCCACTTTTAACTCAATAAAAAGAAAGAAGAAGAAGAATGCATGCTTCTCGTCAAGATCCCTGCATCGTCACTCAAGTGCAGTAATTTGTTGCCAACGTCCACTGAAAAAAAAATAATGATCTTAAAAGAAACACACACACAACACAAAACAACAACAACAAAGTGTTGATCCCGTCCCTAAGGCTGCCAAGATGGCGATATTTGCCACCTTAAATTGCCAATTAAGAGCCAAGTTGACTGGTGGGGGGGAAGGGGAAAGGGAAGGAAGGGGATGTGAGGAGGAAACAGGAGTCTATCAGCGACAACAGGTAGTTTTCTTCTTTTTTTTTTCTCTAGTCAGGCTTCTTATTCCTCCTCTTCGTTATCTTTTTTTGTTCTCCATCAGGCTTCTTATTTCGTCTTCCTCTTTCTTTTCTATAACAAACTAAGAGAAAACCGAACAAAAACCAATTGAAAGAGAAGAAGTGGCAAACATATTCGGGTTTTAGGGAAGCGGCTTTTTTGTTTTCGTTTTGTTGTTGTTGTTGTTTTGTTGTTGTTGTTGTTGTTGTTTTCTGTTGTTATTTTGCTGAGAGAGGCATGTAACAATAGAAACAGGACAGAATAAATAAGAGGCCTAAAATAGTTTTGCTACAATTGGCATATGTTTTGCCCCCCCCTCCCCCCCCCCAAACAAAAAAAAGAAAAAGTAAACAAATATGTGTCCCTTTCTCTAAAACATGCAGAATGTGCTGTAGTAGACATTTCGGTGTTATGGAGTTTAAGCAGTAATTATAGAGGTTACATAAACAAGGCTTACATGACGTACTTGCAGACTAAAATTGTGAAGAAAGCATTATTCCTTTCAGCTCATGTAGCTAGCCTTTTTCTGTCAAGGAGTTTTATTATTGCCCACGATGTTAGCACCCAGTTTGAAGAGGGAGTGAGGTAGCTTTTTTCCCCTAATGATTACTGATTCTTTCTTTCATGTGGTCCATATTTTAAAAACTTGTTTTTCTTGAAGAGGGGTGGGGCTCCTTGGCTAGACCTTTGAGGTCCGCTGATTGAGAGACTTTGCGTATGCGACAATTTACTCACCATCAAGGTAGCCACATTCCAGCTTCGGGAATAATGCCTAAACAAGACATCTGGGTGAAAGCAATGTTGTTTTAATGTCATCCGTTCCCACTTCGCACACAAAGGCCTACTATCTGTCTCTCTGTATCTCTGTCTCGTCTGTCTGTCTGTCTGTCTGTCTGTCTGTCTGTCTGTCTGTCTGTCTGTCTGTCTGTCTGTCTGTCTGTCTGTCCTGTCTGTCTGTCTGTCTGTCTGTTCTCCTCTCTCTCTCTCTCTCATCTCCTCTCTCTCTCTCTCTCTCTCTCTCCTCTCTCTCTCTCTCTCTCTCTCTTCTGTGGATGCTATGAAACATGTGTACGTTCATTTGTATTATAAAACGTTCTTTTAAGAATAACCGAAAGTGTATTGGAAATCGGGTGTGCTCGTACTCAGCACTCTCTCTCTCTCTCTCTCTTCTCCCTCTCTCTCTCTCTCATCTCCTCTCTCCTCTCTCTCTCCTCTCTCTCTCTCCTCTCTCTCTCTCCCTCTCTCTCTCTCTCTCTCTCTCTCTCCTCTCTCTCTCTCTCCTCTCTCTCTCTCTCCTCTCACACACACACACACACACACACACACACACACACACACACGCACACACACACACCCCACACGCACACACCTCCCCCTACACCCCCCCTACACCCCCCCCACACACACACACACACACTCACCTAGTTTGTCTCTATTTCTCCACATCCTTTTTCCCCAACCCTAAAACCCAACAATGCCAGAAGAGAAACAAGAATAAAAGACCAGCATTTTAAAGCTGGAATCTGCAGGATGCCGGCATTAAAGTCTGCAGAAAAAAAACACACCCAACCCTGCTGGTCCTGTAATGCCAAGGAGTCTAAGAGTCAGCAATTTCAGGACAACTCAAAGGTTCTAGGGCACTGGGACCAGACATTGCAGGGGCAGGGAGTGCTTGGCTTGCTGGCCTACAGCCCATACCCCTTGGAAACTCTGTGGTAGGCTGACAGGCCTGTAGCTAGGCTATAGGCATCGTCATGATTGAAAGACTTCACTCTCCGCCACTGGCAGTTGGAATTAGGCTTTTGAATATGCCAACAATGGGGTTAGGGGTAATGGGGTTTTTT
>JASPKP010008862.1:0-7500 GCA_030674155.1 Stramonita haemastoma
GCATGCTTCCAGACACATGTCTGGCATAAGCTAGACAACCCCGATATGTTTCAGAATACCATAGTTTCGTGATCAGTCTTTCATCAAACCAAATCTTCAATTATCAAACAAGCCACAGTCTTAAGATTAAAAAAAAAGAAAGCAACCGCAAAAACACCACCAACAACAAAACCATCAGTAGAGGAAAGGAAACCAGTCTTATAGATGAGAAAAATATACCGAGATCCTGTATGCATTCAGCGCGCGTAAAAGAACCCATGGCAATGCGAGAGTTGTCCCTGTCAAAGTTATGTTGAGGGAAAAAAGCCACTCTTGTAAGGAAACAAATACACTCATTATGATGAATGTATTGTAATGGGTGGCGCTGCTATTGCGGCGACGCACTCTCCATGAGAGAGCAGCCGGAGTTTTACACAAGTATATATTGCCCTGACTGAAAGTGGTTTTTATTTTTCAATTTAATCAATATTCAGAACTGTTGTTTACTACATTCTATTAATGTACTTGTACCCTAAACATATTCCAAGTTTGTTGCTATTTGTAGATTGTATCATTTAATTTGTTGATGACGACTTAATTTTTTTTTTTAATTCTGGATCGGTGGTCTAGGTGGTCACGCGCCTTGCCTAGAAAGCAAAAAAGTCGGGTCGGAGTGTGCGGGGTTCGTACCCCCGTTTGGACCCAAAACTTTTTCCCCATCCATTAGACCATGAGTGGTGGTCTGGGCGCTAGTCTTTCGGATGAGACGATAAACCGAGGTCCCGTGTGTTACACATCACTATTTAGCGCACGTAAAAGAACCCACGGCAACAAGGGGGTTGTCCCTGGCAAAATTGTGTAGAAAAAAGCCACTCTGATAGGGAAACAAATACACTTGCATGCAGGAAAAAGACAAAAAAATGGGTAGGCGCTGCACATGTGGGGGACGCGCTCTCCCCGGGGAGAGCAGCCCGAATTTCACGCAGAGAAATCTGCCGTGACATAAAGTGGTACAAAATACAAAAATTTATTTCGAGGATAGTGGAATAAGCACTCGTGTGCTTTTTTACATTCAGTCCTCGTGTGTTTTGAGTTTTGTAAATGTTGTCATCCGTTCCCGTCGGTACACAATGGCCTACTCTTTCTTCCGAAAAACGAAACATGTTTTAACGTGTGCACGAGATCTTCGGCGTGCGTTCGCACAAGGGTCCTCGGTTTATAGTTTCATCCGAAGGACTTTTGCAGGGAGCGGAATCGGCACTGGTGTTTACAAATTTCAAAGTCTGAGAACGTCTACATAATATGATATTTGTTTACGTGTGTACATTATGTAAATGTCACTTGTATGTATAAACAACACACGTTAACTTACTGTTGAGCGAGGTTTGATAAAGCTGTAGCTTGTTGCCTTTCCCCTGCTGTATTATTGTTTTGCTTATGATGTGCCTGTACTGAATAAATCGTGTTTAATCCAAACTCATACAGAAGTGAAAACCAGAATTAAAAACGCCATCTGACCGTATGCAGAGCTCCTGACTTCAGTGAAAGAAAAACGCAAACTAAAGTGGTAAGGGCACGTCACACGAACATCTGGACTGGCCAAGACTGTCCTACAGGGAACAGTACAAGGAGGGAGATGAAGAGGCAAACAGAAAACGATATGAAGACATATATCAGAGAGTGGACTGGCCTCAGGTGGAACGATTTGCTACAGGAAGCAGAGGACTGTTGGGAGTGGAGGAAGCTGGTTGCAAAATCTTCATTGGTGCCCCCACCGTCCACAGGACAACAGGATAGGGAAAAGGAAATGTGAAAATAATATAACACTTCTCATAAACAATCTTCATCCTGGGGCAAATTATCAAGAAATGTTTAAAAGAAAGGGGAAAAACAAAAACACCATGAAAAAAAATCACCCCTTTTGTGACTGAAGTTGTAGGCTGTTTCAAAATCACCTGTTGCATCATAAGACCTGAACATTTGATTAAATTAAGATTCTCATGTTATTGTTTTTTTATATCTGAGGTAATATATTGTTTTTATCAGTAATTGAGTTTATTTTACAGCATTAGCATTTTGGACATCCGTCCAGAGTATTGTATACTAATGTCTGTGGAAAATCCTTATTGGTGTGGAGCAAGGACGTATGCATTCTCCTTTTTCTTTTCCTTTTCTCAGAGGTGCAGAACGAGGAAGGCCTGAATTCAGTGTACAGCAAAAGACGAGATAAATGAAGAGATACGCCCCCCCCACACACACACACACAAACACACACACACGCGCGCGCGCACACACAAACACATGCTTGATTTGGGCCTTGATGACACAACTGTGCAACAGGATGCATTCAAGATTTCCAGCTTCTTGTGAAACACACTGCTCATTAAGAAAGTCACCTCCTCTGTTTTGTAATTTGCGCTCATTAGCAGTCACCTTGGCTTTGTAATTAGCACTACTCACGAATCATCTTGGTTTTGCATTTAGCACTAATGAAACGGTTTGCAATTAGTGATTAAGCAAGGAACTTCAAGTAAAAAACAACAACACCTCACGGCAGCAAGAGAATTGTTTCTAGAACATTTCTGTAGAAAAAGTCACCCCCACCATGGACCCATTCTCACATACAGAGAGGAACTTTGATTTCTTTTCTTCTTCTATGTTGTCAAAAGCTCAAACAGCAACTATTGTTGTCTGTTATATGAGCAAAAATGTGCAACGCTATTGTTAAGAGCCTGAGAAGTCAGGCCCAGCGCATCCAACTTGGATTTTTGATATATAAAAAAACGGATAGTGCCAATCTGCTCTGCTCTTGAGGTGATATGCTCTTTCCGGTGACTGACAATACAATACAATACAATACAATACAATACAATACAATACAATACAATACAATACAATACAATTCAATAACATTATGCGGGCGGGGTAGATCAGTGGTTAGAGCACTCGCTTTCCACATGTTAAGGTTAAGCAGCATCCAGCGTAATTACCAATTGGATGGGTGACCGTTTGCACGCCTTGACTTCAGTACAGTCCCCCCAGTTCACCGTGCTGTAAATGGGTACCTGCCCTCTTTAGGGTCAGGGAAGGTAAAGCAGCTAGGGAGAGGAGATGGGCGCCGCCCTCAACATGCTGGCCCCTATACGCTAGCCCCTGAAGTCTCTGATGCCTCGCTCCCTTACGACCACATAGGGTATGGGACACCTTTACTTTTTTTTCTTTTTTCATTTTTTACCTTTTTACAATCCAATGTGATACAATACGATACCCCACAATACAATACAATACAATGCAATGCAATACAATACAATACAATACAATGCAATGCAATACAATGCAATACAAAGACAACAGGTGGAAGAGCCATTCTATTGGCATGACGAAAGTCATTTTGCCATGACGTACATATAATATTATTATTCAAAATAATCTCAACACGAATTCAGCAGTGGTCTCAGAAAACAGGGCAGGGCTGCCAACGTTGCCTCATGAAAGTTGCAAGTCTGGAAGGGAAAAAAAGAGAATATATGTGTGTGTGTGTTTGTGTTTGTGTGTTTGTGTGTTTGTGTGTTTGTGTGTGTGTGTGTGTGTGTGTGTGTGTGTGTGTGTGTGTGTGTGTGTGTGTGTGTGTGTTTGTGTGTGTGTGTGTGTGTGTGATTCTGTGTGTGTTTGTGTGTGTGCGTGTGTATGTGTGTGTGTGCGTGCGTGTGTGTGTGTGTTTGTGTGTGTGTGATTCTGTGTGTGTTTGTGTGTGTGCGTGTGTATGTGTGTGTGTGTGTGTGTGCGTGCGTGTGTATGTGTGTGAGTGTTGTGTGTGTGCATGCGTGCGTGCATGTGTGTCTATATGTGTATGACTGTGTGTATGTGTGTGTGCGTGCATGCGTGTGTATGTGTATGTTGTGTATGTGTATACTGTGTGTGCATATGTGTGAGTGTGGATGCGTGCTTGTGTGTCTAAGTGTGTGTGACTGTGTGTGTGTGTGGCCCTGTGTGTGTGCACGTGCGCACGTGTGTGTACGAGTCTGTCTGTCTGCGTCTGTCTGTATGTGTGTCTGTGTGTGTTTTAGGGGGGGGGGGGGGGGGCGGTGGAGGGGTTAGGGTGAGGAAAAAGTTGTGTCTATATGGTCACTTTTGGATGCAAGCTTTTTTTTCTGACGTATAGCAGAAGCCTACGTGGCTTCGTTTCCCATGACTGATAGACGTCAGACGATCTTTTGTGTCCTGGAATAACTGATGTACTGTGGGGATCATAAATCAGACTGCCCGAATCCCTTTGTTGTGTGTGTGTGTGTGTGTGTGTGTGTGTGTGTGTGTGTGTGTGTGTGTGTGTGTTGTGTGTGTGTGTGTTGTGTGTGTGTGTGTTTGTGTGTGTGTGTGTGTGTGTGTGTGTGTGTGTGTGTGTGTGTGTGTGTGGAGTATAGTGTTGTGTTGTGTTATATTGTGTGTGTGTAGTGTGTAGTGTGTGTGTTGTACGTCTGTGCGGTGTGTGTAGTGTGTGTGTGTGTGTGTTGTGTGTGTGTGTGTGTGTGTGTGTGTGTGTGTGTGTGTGTGTGCGATGGGTTGTGTTGTGTTGTGTTGTGTTGTGATGTGATGTGGTGTGTGTGTGTGTCTGTGTGTGCGTGTGTGCGATGGGTTGTGTTGTGTTGTGTTGTTGTTGCGTGTGTGCGCGTGTGTGCGATGTATGTGTTTTGTTGTGTTGTGTTGTGTTGTGTTGTGGGGTGTGTGTGTGTGTGTGTGTGTGTGTGTGTGTGTGTGTGTGTGTGTTGTGTGTGTGTGTGTACAGCTGCCTGCCTACGTAAGTATTGTGACGGTGGCTGGGGGAGTAGAGACAATGGGGGTAAGAGTGGGGGTGGAGGGATGGGGGTGGGGGGATGTAGGCCTACGTACATTTGAGCATATATTGACCCGGGTGTGTGTGTGTGTGTGTGTGTGTGTGTGTGTGTGTGGTGTGTGTGTGTGTGTGTGTGTGTGTGAAAGTGGGTGTGTATGTAAATGAGTGATTGTGCACTCGTATTCATAAACACGATGTGTGTTTGCTTGTGTGTGTGTGTGTGCATGTGTGCGTGCGTGCTTGCATGCACACGCGTATGTGTGTGTGCGTGTTTGTGTTTATGTGTGTGTGTGTGTTAAAGTGGGTGTGCATGCACACAAAGACACAAAGATAGAGACAGATAAACTTAGAAAGAATACACACCCAAAACGATTGCTTCCTATCTTTCCCGGGGAAAATCTGTTGTTTTACCGGATTCAGGATTCACACCCTCACTTAGCCAATAGGAATCGTCAGAGTTAAGAGTCCTTGCGGTTTGCAGTACGTGCAAACTGCACACGTAGCCTCGGTTTATAGTCTCATCCAAAGAACTTTTAGAGGGAACTGAGTCGGTATTGATGTTTACCCCAGAGGAAAATATCCCCTTGAACGGATTCGCACCCAGGCCGTCAGACTGCAGAGCAATTTTCTAACCACCAGGCTATCCCATATGACAACAGCCACTTTACGGCAACAGCCATTTTGCGACAACAATAACCACTTTACACACAACGTAAGGAGTTATCCAATCAGCAAACAGAATAAACCAGGGACGGAACAACTAACGAGATGATTAAAGATAAAAATACCGAAACACAGCAACAACAAAGGAAACCCTTTATGTTTACCTATAGCTACACACTTTATACATCCGCTTCCTAATAAACAAAACGGGATGCAAAAACGAGTGAACAATAACTTTCCCTTTCTCTCCCTACATAAAATTAACCGGGTTTTGATTAATCATTCACGTCCTCACTCATTTTCTAGCATGAAGTTAATTATACTTCGTTAATTAGTTAGACCCATACCCGTCTTTGCCTTTTATGAAGGTAATAACTATTGGTGTGTTTTAATCACTCAGGATTTTAAGTGGTGGAAGCAGTGTATAATGGTTATAGCTCTATATAGACTCTATTACTGCTGTGGGGGAATTTTTATAGACATTAGCTGAAAAGTTGGGATAACAAGGGGGGAGGGTGAAGGGGATGAGGGAGGGGAGGGTGGGGAGTCTGTTGTTGCTAGTTATGTCCGCGAGCATATGGTTAACCTGTTTTTAATGTATCTAATGCCATGTCATAAATTTGGGAAAAGGAGAGAGAGAGAGAGAGAGAGAGGAGAGAGGAGAGAAGAGAGGAGAGAGAGAGAGAGAGAGGAGAGAGATGGATAGACAAGGAGAGAGAGAGGGGTGGGTGGGAAGGGAGAGAGAAACACAGACAGACAGACAGACAGACTTGAATGGTAAGAGTCAAGGAGAGACAGACAGACATACCTTGTTTTTTAAATCAAGAGACAGACAGACAGACAGACAGACGGACAGCACAGAGAGAGAGAGAGAGAGAGAGAGAGAGAGAGAGAGAGAGAGAGAGAGAGAGAGAGGAGAGAGAGAGAGAGGAGAGAGAGAGAAGAGAGAGAGAGGAGAATGAATGAATGAATGAACATTTTTATTGAGGGAAAAGATTAAGCACAATGGTGGCTTGTTTTCATCCAGCCCTCTTAAAAGAGAGAGAGAGAGAGAGAGAGAGAGAGAGAGAGAGAGAGGAGAAGAGAGAGAGAGAGAGAGAAGGAGAGAGAGAGGAGGAGGGAGAGAGAGAGAGAGAGAGAGACGTAAAGACAGATGATTTAATTCATGTCGGCCTTAGTCCCAAAGATTTAGGGGAATGAATGTGAACAATGCAGTTCTTGACATTCTTGACACTTGTGATGAAAAGGCAATTAATTTAAGACACTGGCGCGGCTAGATACACTTATACACTCTACTTCAGTGTGAAGTCGTTCTTTCTCTGAACTTGAAAGCAAAAGGCAAAAAGCAGTTTTGTATAATAATCATCATCAGAGGTTGCCTTGTATTGCATCGAATTGTAGAGTATTATGTTGTGGCGTGCTGTATTCTATCTACCCCTACAAACACACGTACACACACACACACGCACACACTCTCTCTCTCTCTCTCACACACACACACACAAACACACACGCGCGCACGCGTGCATGCGTGCACCCACAAAACACCCCACCCCCACCCCACACACATACACCCACACATAACACACACATTCACTCACTCTCACACACACCAAAACAAACCGACACTTCCATCCCCCTCCCTCCACACACACACACACACACACACACACACACACACACACACACACACACACACACACACACACACACACACACACACACACACACACACACCGGAACACAAAACACAACACAACACACATCACACCACACACACACACACACACACACACACACACACACACACACACACACACACACACACACACACATGCACACACCACACCTACTTCTCTGTGGACAGATTCTGGCAAACAAAGTCAGTAGTATATAGAATCTAGCCTGAGGCTGCTTTGCTATCTGCCCTGAATGACAAAAAAAAAATAAATGATGCAATGCAATAAAGGTGAATGCCCGGCAAACCACATCAGCTGCCTTTCCTCCATGTAGGCACCCCTCCCCCC
>JASPKP010008862.1:10000-11030 GCA_030674155.1 Stramonita haemastoma
GCATGCACGCGCTCCAGCACACAAGCAGCAATGAAAAATTCATCCTATCACCCATTAAATACATCTAAGTCTGAAAAGCTTCCCTCATCATCCCTCCCTCTATGAACATGTAGATGCTGTTGAATCATTCAGCAGCAATAGCAATAGCAGCAGTTGTACTTAGTGGCCATACAGACACTAGGGGGATGGGATAGCTTCGTGGTTAGAACATTGCACTCGCAATCTGACTGCCCAGGTTGGAACCGGTCAAGAGGATATTTTCCCCTTGAGTTAGCACCAGTACGATTCTACTCCCCCCAAAAGTCCTTTGGATGAGACTATAAACTGAGGACCTGCGTGCGATCGCACACAGAACATCTTATGCACATGTTAAGACCTGTTGTGCTTTTCAAAAGAATAGGCTATTGCTGCCGCTGGGAGGGATGACAATATTTACAAAATCGCATACACACAGAACGTCATGTTAAAAGAAAAGCACATAAGTGCCTATTCCTTTGTCCTCAATATAAAAGAATAAAAGTATATCAAAAATAGCTGGATGAAAACAAAAATAAATGAATGAATAGATAAATAATAAATAGATAAATAAATAAATAAATAAATGAATAAATAAATAAATAAATGATAGTCTTCAGTTACTGTTATGTCGTGTAAGTGTGTGGCCTTCCTTCTGTTACTATCAGTTGTAAGCCTACTAACCTATACTACACACTGATTCATTCTCCCACACTTCGTCTGTCCTGCGTCACGCCTCTTTATCACAGTACACTTCCTCGTTAGCCTTGCTTTTGATGCTGAACTTCATCACATGTAGGTTAGTTAGCATGGTAGGTGTGTGTGCATGTGTGTGAAGGAGGGGTGGGATGGGTGTAAGGGTCAAGAGGGTGTGTGGGTCAGGGTAGGGGGTGAGGGGTGTCTCTGCCTTTAAATTAAGGGAGTCTTGGGGAAGGAAGTGGGTGGAATGGGGAGGAGGATAGGGGTGGAGGTGTGGTGGGTGAGTGGGTGGTTGGGGGGGTGGGGTGTGTGTGTG
>JASPKP010000886.1:0-2500 GCA_030674155.1 Stramonita haemastoma
GTTGTGTTGTAAAAATTAGTTGAGATTGTTTTCACCATGACAACCTTAGCAAACAACTCTCGCTTTCCAATAACCGGGAAAACCCTCTGTTTGCAGGAAAAAAGGGCAGGAGAAGGGCCGGGTAGGCAGAAAGTAGCATAAAGGAAAAGGGGAAGAGAAGGAGGAGAAAACAGAAAGAAAAGGAGGGACAAAAAAGGAGAAATCTCTACCAGAATTTCCAGAAGATGGGGACTATTTCTATGATAAGGTCCCGGTATTCCCACAGAAAAAAATGCTTGTTTAGAACTGAATGGGGTTGCTAGGAAACTGGTCGAAAATTCTGCTGTGACGACTTTTCACCTTAGTTTAAAAATAAAACACCCTACACAAAATATAAAAAAACATGCAATTTAGAAATGAACAGATTTTTTATGTCTATTTCAATGTAATGCTGTTTAAATGTTTTTTATTTTCGGATAGTTTCTTTTAATATCCAAACTACAATAAAAAGAAAACATAGGTTCTTGCCAAAAAGGGCAAGATATACCCACTGCCTAATCACTGGGTAAAATGATTGATTTACAGCAAAGTCACGTTCCATAGCTTTTTGTTTTAACATTACTTAAATTTAGGCAGATTTCTCTGGGAATTTCGGGGCTTCCCGGGGAGAGCATTCGCCAAAAGAGCACGCCACCCTTTTTTTGTTTTCGTTCTGCCATGTGTTTTCCTCCCTATCTGAGTGTTTTTTTTCCACAGAATGTTGCCAGGAACGTTGCCGTAAGTTCTTTCATGTGCACTAAATGTGTCTAGCATACATGATCTCAGTTTAGTGTCTCATCCAAAAGACTAGCACCCAGACCACCAATCATGGTCCAGTGACGGGGAACAGTTTCAGGACCAAACGGGATCAAACCACCGCACACTTCGAACCCGTACTTTCCGCTTTCTAGGCAGGTGCGTTACCTCTAGACCACCGATCCACCGAAGCACTTTGAACCCAAATGTTTGTCTACACATCAAGTAAAGGAACAAATAAAACATGTCACAGAACACAGGTCGCTTTAGCTACCATGGGGTAGGTCACAACACACAACACACACCACACACACACACACAACACACACACACACACACACACACACACACACACACACACACACACACACACACATAAGCCGACAAGAAAACATAAGACGACTCTCAGTTAAAGGGAGGTAACACCTTTTACAGGAATACTACATCGAAGTTTCCCAGTAGTTTCCCTGGATTAAACACCGCAATAAAGAAGTTAACCCGAGTCCATGAAGTCCTGGGTTCGAATCTGGCGCGTCTGGCCAATTAAGCGTGGTGATTTTTTACAAACTCCCAGTCAACTTCATGTCCAGACCCGCCAGTGCCTTGATTCAATTTGTGTATATACATATGCAGAAGAAGTCCTTCGGATGAGACTTTAAACCGAGGCCCCGTGTGCGAACGCACGCAGATCACTGCGCACACGTTAAATTCTGCTCCGATTTTCGTAAGAGTAGGCCATCGTGTGCAGTGGGAACAGATGACATTTACAAAACTGCCTACACACGGGGACTGGATGAAAAAAAAGCACAAGAGTGCTTATCCCATTATCCTCGTTTAAAAAAAGAAGATCACAATTTATTACGCGTGCTAAAGATCCCAGAAATCATATCAACACTTGGTGGGTTACGAAACACGAACATACCCACATGCATCCGAAGTCGGAATGCAGCTACCTCAAGGTGGGAAAAAACCGGTCCCATCCAAAAACTATCACCCTAGGTGAACTTGGACCTTAAGCTGAGGACTCCCCCCTCCCCCCATAGAAAAAAAAAGAACCCCCTGTATTGATTCAGTAGCTCTGGCACACTCTTTACCATGGCATGGTGAAGTGGATAAGGTATGTTAGGGTGGGTAGAGGGGGTGGAGAACAGTGGCCTGCTGCTGCTAGTAATGGTAGAAAGTCAGCCCAGAGTGTAAACAGACAGGGAGAGGAGGAAAGGAGGGGGGGGGGGATTTGGCGCGCTTTTAGATACGATTATAAGGGCAGAGCAGGTTGCAAAGAAAAGCTGTTACATACAGTGGCGGCTTTGTGTTGATGGAAGGCAGTTCTGACTGGTGATTATGTCGTACACAAGCATGTGGCTGAGGCCTGCACATTTCCAGGGGTGCAGCATTTTCCTTTCCGCTTTCCTTGCCACAAACTTGCTAATTGTCAGGCCGGTCCGGGCCTCTCGGAGGAGTGGCGTCGCCACAAGTCCCGCGCCACCGCAATATCAAAGATACTGGTAAGTGTGTGTAGGCATACAGTACGGCACTCTCTTGGTGCTGTGGGCTCTGCTGCTGGGCAAAAATCGGGGATAGGACGAGACTCAAACAGTCCGTTTGTGGCATATTTCCCGAAAGGGCTTTTATATATATATATAATATAATATATATATTTATATATATATTTTTTTTTTTTTTGTTTGTTTGTTTGTTTGTTTGTTTGTTTTTTTGTTTTTTTTGG
>JASPKP010000886.1:5000-22500 GCA_030674155.1 Stramonita haemastoma
AGGCCACTCTGATAGGGAAATAAACAAAGATGCAAACATGAAAATAAATAATGAGTGGCGCTGCTCTTGTGGCGACGCGCTTTTCCAGGGAACAGCAGCCGAATTTAACGCAGAGAAATCTGTCGCGACTTGAAGTGATGTAAAGATAAAGTAAAAAGGCATAACTATCATAACAAGTTATTTATATACAATCATAATAACGGATTCACACAAAGTCGTAATAGCAGATTCACACAAAAATCATGATAAACAGATTCCCACAGTTATGTTACAACCTCTTGGTGAGAATCATCTGAAACCCTCCTTCCCGCCTATCACATTTAAATTTGGACGAGAGTAACCAAAGACAAAATTTATATATCAAAAATTTATTACGCAAAACTCACCATTTAATCAAACAGAAAAACAACAAAGATCTGAAATACAGTTTAGATCTAAGGAAGAGATGAGAAGAGTGAGAGAAGAGAGAGAGAGAGAGGAGAGAGAAAAGAGGAGAGAGAGAGAGAGAGAGAGACAGACCGACAAAACAGACAGACAGACAGACAACAGACAGCAGAAGTACAGACAGACAGACAAGACAGACAACAGACAGACTGCAGACAACAACAGCAACAAACTGCAGACAGACACAGACGACAGACAGCAGACGAACAGACAGATGGCATCATTGCAAAAAGCAGGGGGGGAAATAGAATGGAGAGGGAGAGGAGAAAGGAAGGAGGAAGTGGAAGAGAGGAGGAAGAGAGGAGGAGGAAGAGGAGGAGGAGGAAGCGTCAGAGGTGAAGAGGAGGAGGAGGAGGATGAGGAAGAGGAGGAGGAAAGGGGGGAGAAGAGATTTTTGAGAGAGGAGGGGGGGTAGGAAGGGAGGAAGGACCGTGCACCCGGGCTGGACCGGCCTTTTCGCGAGGCCTAAGCTGGCTTCGTCTGCCAGGGGACCTTCTGACTGCGGCCGCCCGCGGCGGCCAGCGGTTCGGCGGGTCGGCGGCGGCCAGCGTCGTCCGCGCGTCGGGCACTTGGCGGCGGCGGCGGCCTAGTCTGGCAGGTCGGCGGTCACTCTCGGCGGCTCGCCCTCGTGCCTCTGGCGGCGTCCTAGGCGGCGTCGGCTGCCTGAGGAGCGGCCGCTGCGGCGTCTGAGCGGCGGCGGCGGCTGCGGCCCCCTCTACCTCGGCGTAGTCCGTTCGGCGTGCGCGGCTAGCCGCGCGGACGGGCTGAAGCGGACGGCGGCTCCGCGGCGGCCTCGGCGGCAGGCTGCGGCGCGCGATCCGGTGCGGCGGCGGCGGCGGCGTGCGGCGCCGGGACCAGTGCTCGCGCCCGCCGCGTCGGCCTCGTCTAGCGAGCGGCTGCCTCTCCTTGCTGCTTGCTGCCTGTCCTGCTGCCTGCCTGCGGCAGGAGCTACGGCGTGCTCGTGCCTCGTCGTCTCGGATTGCGGCTCGTCGTAGTGACGGACCGCGAGCTGCTGCTCCTGGCCGCTTCCGGGGTCGGTGCTCTGCGGCGGCGGCGGCCGACGGCGCCTGTGCTTCTTAGGGCCTCTCTTCCCTCGCAGCCGCCGGCAGCCGCCGCCGCGCGGCGCGGTCTGTACGTGCCGCTCTACTTCGGTGCTGCGGTGCTTCTTATCGTCGTCCTGTCCGCCATCAGGCTCATCCTCCCGCTCGTACTGTCTGCCAGGCCCCCACCTCTCATAGCTATCGATGCCAATCTGATCTCCCAAATCCAGGGCCGACACAGGGCACCTGCAGGTACCTGGAAGAGGGCAGTGAAACCACACCCCACCGTGGCGCTGGTGCGGGACCGCCCCCAGGTCCTCCCCGCCACCGCCACCCTCACACATCCACCTGTCTCAGGCGCACCCTACTCAACCCCAACACCCCCCAACATCCTCCAGGCCCTGTACAACATTTTACTGTCATGCCCCTGGGCCACAGCCCCCTACTCTGTCGACCCCACCCCGTTAATGGCGTCAGTAAACGTCAAACCCCGGGATCCACCAGCCACCCCGCCAGCCCCCCCATAACTCTTCCATGAATTTCCCCAACCACCCTCCCCACCCCCCTACATCTCCCTCACCCCACACGAGGCAGGCAGTACCCGGAGGGCCATCTCACACCCCCACCCTCCCCTCCCCACCTCCCCATCCTTCCTCCTCTCCTCCCACCACAACCCCTCCCCCACCTCCACCTCCACTACCTCAGCATCAGTGGGGGGGTGGGACCGAAGGGGTCAGAGGTCACCGCCCTGACTGGGCAGACAAAGACCCCAAGCTCCTGTAAGCCTCTGAATGGATGGCGTGATCAGCTTGTGAAACAGGACCTAACACCACCAAGAGGATAGAACACTCTCGGTGTTAGCCAGTTCTTACACACTGTCATCGACCAGATGAGCACTGACCGTTTAACCCATCATCACGCATCATCACCTATAATCACTGTCACTCACTGCGCGATCACTACTGCGGCACTGTCCACACACACAAACACACACGCACACCACACAAACCCACACACACAACAACTACACACACACACAACAACACACACCACACACACACACACGACACACGCACGCACCCGCAATGACAACGAGCACAGCACCACGCACGGCACCACGCACGCCGCACACGCAGCAGCGCACCACCACGCTACGCAACACAATTACGCACGCAACTCGCGTGCAAAAACAAACGCATACGCACAGAGTCTGCCGTCTCACACGAACCCGCGCTCCACCCGCGCGTGCACAACGCCACACAACTCAACCTGGCACCCATAACCACACCGGTTGGACCACCAAGACGCAGAACCGTCACGCACAAGCAACGACACACGGCGCGCGCACACCCCACGCGACACAACACACCAAGACACACAAACACACAACCAAAAACAACACCACGCACCGTCCACGCCAAACACCCCACGCAACAAAAGCTCGCACCACGCACGGAGCCGGCGGCACGCCACCAGGCACACACAAAATCACCACACACTAACCGAAGCACAACAAGACAACCACAACAAAACATCTTAGTAACATACACACACAAAAACAGTACAACACACACACAACCCACACACCACACACAAATTCACATCGCAAAACCACGACGGATCGAGCGACACATAGCCACACACCACGAACCACACAACAAAAGCGGGACTACAACCACTGTGCACTCAAGCGAAAACGCACATCGCACCGCTTAACGCACAATCGCGAACATACACACAACACCAACAGAAAAAACAAGCACGCAACGCACTGCACCACAAAAACGCATTACGACACGAAATCTACACACCACCCAACACTCTCACACACAAACCAGAGATCTGTTCTGTTTCTGCAACTACCAATATCTATTCTGTCCGGTCTGGTGCGTCCTGTGGTCCTGTCTGTCTGTCTGTCTGTCTGTCCTGCTGCCTGTCTGTCTGTCGTCGTCTGTCCCTATCTATCTGTCTTCTGTCTACTGTTCTGTTCTGTGTTTTTTTGTTCAATGACAGACAGCCAAATAAAAAACAGACAGACAAGACAGACAGACAGACAGAACAGACAGTCAGGCAGACAACAACAGACAGACAGACAAGAGGAGGGCAAAACACACAGACAGAGAAAAAACACAGGACACGCATATCCAGGAGTCTCCTCGTCATCACAAGTTATTTTATTTTTGGCGAATAATAATATCATCAATTTTAAAGACGCGTAAAACACTTTTAAGGGAGACCCCGGGCCTCAAGTTTAAAAGAGTGATACATTACAAACGTTGCACAATGCCGATTTTTACTTTAAAATATACTATCTAAATTAAAAATGAAAAGGAGACGACAAAAAAATACGGGGACAGTCAGCAGACACAAAAGGCAAGCTTAGGACGAAAAAAAACACAAAAACTCTCAACAATATATTCGATTTTTTTTTCTCCCTATCAATGGCTAATAGAATCTACATTTTTGTTTTTGTGTGTGTGTGTGTGTGTGTGGGGTGTTGTGTGTGTGTGTGTGTGTGTGTGTGTGTGTGTGTGGTCGCGGGGCGTGCGCGCGCTTTGCGTGCATGCGTGTGTATGGGGTCCGTGCGTACGTGCGTGTGTGGGGTGCGGGGTGTGTTTTAGGGTTTGCATGGAATTATTTTGGGTTTGTAAAAAGGGGACGGAAAGGGGGAAAACAATGACAACGATAAGGGAGGAAAAAGAAGAGAGAGGGGAAGGGGAGGAAAAAGGGAGGAAGGGGAAGAGGAGGAAGAGAGGAGGGGCAGGTTTCCCTACCGGCTGGTCCCACACGCAAAGCTGACGGGTGATGTACATAGACATCATCAGCACACCTGAAAACAGCGCCCCAAGGATAAAAAAACCTGCGTGACCTTTGACCTGTATGCTGCATCTGCTTCATTTGGGGGGGGGGGGGGCCCGTGGGCCATTTGGTCCCTGGGGGGCAGTTTTACGGGAGGGTGGGGGTTGTCTTGTTTTTGACCTGACCGCTGCGGGACTGGGTGGTCACTTGTGGGATGGACACGCAGAGATTTCCTTTTTGGCAGTGTCTGCACACCTCCCTCCAGGGGGGGGGGGGCCGGTTGTTGTTTTGTCGTTGTTGTTGACGTGTCAGTAAACACTGTCACCCCTTTGTCATCACGTCATCACTGTCGATCCACTGTAAATCACTGTCATCACTGTCTTCCCTGCCCAAATTTGTCCAACCCCACCAGCCATCCACACAGGACGTCAAGGTAATTTGGGGGCCCGGACCCCCTGTAGGCCCAACAGGGCGGTGACTGAAATTAAGAACTCATCTCACTACACGAACTTTTTTCCCTTTCTCCTCCCTCTTCTTTGTCTACAGGGCATGAGGTTTTGCTGCATAAAAAAAGCACCCCAGCTTTTTGGGGGTTTTGTACCAACCTTCCAACCCCCGGGGAAAAAAAAAGGTCTGCCCCCCCCCTTTCTCTCTCTCCCCTTTTGTCACATGGAATAATCCCCAAAAACAAAACACATAACCAACCAAAAAACAAACATCAAAATCAATCCCCCCCCCCCCAACCCCCCCCAACCAAAAACCCCCACAATCGCAACCGCCACCACACCCCTCACCCAAAGCAAAACTGCCCCCCCCCATCCAAAACCCCCCCACCACCCCCCAAACTACAAACAAACAACTACCCAAAAGCAACTCCATAGTCGGGACTTCTTCAAACCCTTGTTATCAAATTCATTAGCAGTGTGACATAAAAAAAAACAAATTTTAATTTTTCAACTGAACCAAGTCCCGTCCTGGCTTTCCACTTTACGCAAAAGGAGGTGCACCCCTTCACAGTGACCAATCCCTACAGTCCCGTCCTGTCTTTTTTCCCCCCCTTTCCCCCCACCCCCACAGAAACCCTAGCTGGTCATCCCTTTGGGGTTTATGGGACCCCAAAATTTCTGGGGATATAGATCAGTAAAATTGCATACACATCATGATCATGATTTATTATTATTATTATTAATTATATTATTTTTTTTATTATTATTATTATTATTATTATATTCATCATCCATCATTTATCATCATCATCATCATCATCATTTATCATCAAAAATCATCCCTCAAATTTCTAAATTAAATTTTTAGTAGATCATCACTCTTATCACCCTTCTTATCAAAATCTTGTTATAATTCTTTTTTCTCTCTCTCCTAATTTTCTCTTTTCTGTCTGTCCCCGTTCCCTCCCAAAAACACAAAAAACACACACCAACACACAAAACCCCCACCCCCAAAACCCAACCCCAAAACACACACACACAAAACACACAACAACACCAAAAAGCAATAAAATCAGTAAAGCAGCCAAGAACAGAACTGACAAAAGAATTTTTCCCCCAAATCATCCACAAAGGGGCGGAGAAAGGGCCCTGGCCCATCTTTCCCGCTTGGAGGGGTCTCTCACTTTGTCCTTCCCCCCTCACCAAGATTCAAACCCGTTGCCATTCATTCCCGTGGCCCCGGCTAGCGTTTCCTTGCAAAAGGGGGCCCCCTGCCTGGGGGCTGGCCCCCCCCCCGGGCCTTCTCCAGGGAGGGGTGTAAAAACAACAAAAAAAAAACACCTTTTCCCCTTCCCCTCCTCTTTTTTTTCCTTTTCCTCCATCCCCCTTTTTCCCTTCTTCCTAACACACAACAAAAACAAACACCAAACAAACAAAACAACAAACACAAAACAAACCCAGGGCAATACCGAAACCCCGGAAACAAAACGCCCAAATTTCACTAAACCCAATACAAAACCCTCCCCCAATTTTCCTACTTAATTCTCCCTCACTAAAACTCTTCCTTTTCCCCCGTTCACGGTACATTTATCCTTTTGGGGGCCCCGACTTTTCCTAAAACCCTCACCAACTCTCCCGCCTCCGCTGACCAAAACCACCCGCCGGCCTTGCTGGAGCCACAGCGGGGGGCCTTGAGGTAGAGGCATCCCCCGTTTTCCCCCCCCGTCCCGGGGGAAAACCATGCGGGAAGAGGTATTGTGCCTCCGGCTGTCTGCTCAGCAAGGTCAACCGGGCGGGCGTCACACCATGAGGGGAAACCGGAGCCCCGTCTCCGCCAAAACCCTTTGCCCTGGGACCTCAGGAAACCTTTTTTCGTGGGGGGCCGGCTGTGGGGACGTCCACGGGTGTGGTGGCCGGGCCACAGAACCTGACCACATAGATAAAAAACAGGTCAAGGCCACATTTTCTCATCTGCCCACACATATACAGGGTTCAAAAGCCACATGTCTGTATCTGACCAAAACAGATAAACAGTTCATAGAGCCACATGTCTCAGTCTGTTTTTCGGGAATCTGACCACCCCAGAAACAAACACAGAACTTTAGAGCCACATGACTATCTGTCGTTTTGTCTGTAATCTGACCACATAGATACACAGTTCTTTAAAGCCCACGACTATCTGTTGCCCTGTCTGATCTGTCGTCTGCCTCTCCCTTTTCCTCACTCCTCTCTTTACTTTGCGTCAGCGGGTCCGTGTATTGTTGTTGTTTCCAACTTTATGTCTTTCCCCCTTTCTTAGTAATAGCCGCCGCTGTATCTAGTGGTTAGGGCGTTGGACTCGTAATCTAAAGGTTACGGGTTCAAAATCCCAGCTTTGGGCTATGGTGTTGTGCCCTTGGAAAAGGCCACTTCACGGCTTTTTTCCCCTCCCCCTTTAAACCTAAAGGAGTAAAAGGGGGTACCAACCTTGTTTTGGGGGTTAAAACCCCTGCGATAGATGGGCTCCTATCCAGGGGGAAGCCCAAATGACCTCAGGTTTCGGCTAACGCCCCCATAAACCAGGAAAGCACCCCGGGCCAAAAAGAGCCCCTTTAAACTCGGGAACAGACATTAGCATTTTAATACTAAAATTTTAGTGTTATTAAAAAAAAAATAAGTCTTTTAAAATTCAAAACGGGGTGTTAACCCCCCCCCCCCCCCCCCACCCCAAAGAAAAAATACAATGCCATAACAATAATAAAAAAAACCACAAAAAAAATCATTAACGTTAATGCCCCAAATATAATAAATATCCTATGGAAAATGTGACAGAAAACCCCCTTTTTTTTGTATTTTTTTTGTGTTCTGTACCACTTTATGTCCGGCAGATTTCTCCCTGGTGAAATTCCCGGGGTGCTTTTCCAGGGAGAGCGTGTCGCCACAAAGTGCAAACGCCTACCCTTTTTTTTTTCCCCATTAGCAACTGTAATTAAAATTGTTTTCCCCCCATCAAGTGCCGCCCCCGTTTCCGGGGGTTAGGGGCGTTGGAAAACCCTAATCTAAAGGTTGCGGGTTCGATCCCAGCTTTCCCGGGTATGGGGGGTTTTTGCCCTGGAAAAGGGAAAATTTAAAAAGGGGTATTTTTTTTTTTCACCCCACCCCCCGGTGTAAAAAGGGGTAACCCCAAACCCTTTCGTTGGGGGTTAAAAACCCTGCGATAGACTGGGCGTCCTAACCCCGGGGGAGTCTATGACTCCCCAGTCGCCCTTACGCCACAGAAACCGAGATAACACCGGCCTATGAGCCTTAGGCTCGGGACAAAAACTTTAACTTTAGCCAAACAGAGTGGGTTTTTTTTTTTTTACGGAATTTTTTCCAGCGTCAACCCTTTGTTGCCGTGGGTTTTTTTTTACGTGCGCTAAATAGTAATTGTAACACAGGGAAAATCGGTTAATTCGTCTCAAACCGGAAGACTAGCGCCCAAACCACCACTTTAGGGGCCCAATGGATGGGGGATAAGTTTTGGGCCCCAACGGGATACGAAAAAACAGCACAACCCCCGAAACCCGGACTTTTTTCTTTCTTTCCCAGCAAGCGCGTTACCCACCTAGACTACCGACCCACCACAGTTTCAAATGCCAAATTAAAACTATTGGATATACTGGTGAGGAGTGAGTTTTCCAGAAAAATGGGGCAGAGAAAAGACTTTACACTTTTGCAGTCCACAAAATTATCACAACATTCTGTAAAAAAATGTCAGATGTAAAGTGGAGATCATATTTCCAATACCATATCGTATTTGAGTGTACCTGTTGAAAAAAAAACCCTTTTTAAACCTACATTTTCTGAGCTGTCTCTTTTTTGGTTTAAAATGCATTTGAAAATTCAAAGTTAGCCTTTCCCATTGCTAGATGTTTACTGCACAGTCCACTTGAATATTTGTTGTAGTATTTTTTTAGATTTAAATTGTTGTTTCATGATCCCATACTTTGTGGGGGTTTAAAACTTTGCTCATGTTTAAGATAACTTCCTTTTTTATCATTATACATTGTTTCTAGTCTTAAGGCACAAAAACACCAACACACGTCCATTCTGTTGTTTATACATTGTTTCCAGTCTTAAGGCAACAAAAACACCAACACAGATCCATTCTGTTTGTGTTAGTGTCTTTTTAGGCCTGTATTTTCTTTCCTTTCTTGGTCTTCCACAACACTTCCTATCGTCTTCGTCTATTTTTTTTTTTTTATTCTTTATTATCGAGGATAATGGAATAAGCTCTGATGTGCTTTTTTACAAACAGTTCCCGTGAGTATGCAGTTTTGTAAATGGTGTCGCCTGTTCCCCCCACCAGCACACAAACGGTGGCCTACTCTTACGAAAAGTGGAAACAGGATTTAAACATGTGCGCAAGATAAACGACAGATCTAAGGCTGATGATTTGTGACTTGTGAATGTCTAGAATTACTGGTGAAAATTCACTGCCCTCATTTAGCAAGCAAAGGCAGGATCAACTATTTATTCTACAAGTCGAATTTTGGATAAGTTTTCACTCTTTACCTAGAAAGAAGCATGGCAATTCAAAATATTCTGCTATGGAACAGTACTTTTCTCTATCTGAAAGGTGTGTTGTCATCAGTATTCAGATCATTTTGGTTCCCTTACTCACAATCCACAGCTTTTATGTTATAACAGAGTTTTCCCTAAAATTTACATCGTGCTGCACATGCATGTATATCTGAGGCCTGGTTAGGCACTGGTGAAGGCCATAATATGCAGTAATCCACCCCTTCTTGAATGTCAAATGGTTTGCACTGACTTTAGTTACAGCATCAACTTGCTATGGATTCAGATAGATAGTAATAGCCAGGCAGCTTGGGAAAGCTTATTTTTCTATCTACTTTGAGTGATTGTAACATCACAACTTGATAATGATTTTCAGCAAGGCGCTGGATCAAATAGAACAGATCAGTGGAAATAGATCTGGCATTCCACTGCATAACGGGAAACGCGCTTTGTTGTTTGGAGGCATAATTATAGAACAATGCTATTAACTAAATAGTTAAAAACTAAACAAAACCCAACCCAGAAAAAAAAAAAAAATTTTACGACCAAAAAAAAAATATAAAACTTTAACTGACTAAAAGAATCCATAAAAACTTCAGACAAAACTACTTCATTCAAGAATGTTCACAAATGGATTAAGTAAGACAGTTACTAAAAGATCTGATGTGAGCAAAGCTGAATAACACTACAGCTAATGCACGGCAAGTGATGTAAATGACGTAACAGTCCCTGTTTCTCAACACATTGTATGTGTGTGGGGATTGTTGTGTGATTGTGTGTGTGTGTGTGTGTGGTGTTCTTGTTGTGTTGTGTGTGTGTGGGGTGTGTGTGTGTGTGTGTGTGTGTGTGGTGTGTGTGTGTGAATTATTTTTATATTTTATATAGACCATAATGGAATAAGCCTCATTTTGCTTTTTTTTTTTTACATCCAGCCCCCTTTTGTTCGCAGCTTTGTAAATCTTTTCATCTGTTCCAACCGGCACACAATGGAGGACTCTTACAAAAAGCAGAACAAGATTTATGTTTCGTGCAAGATGTTCTGCGTGCGTTCGCACACAGGGTTGGTTTATAGTCTCATCCGAAGGACTTCTCAGGGACAGTGGAAGTCAAGCACTGATGTTAACTCAAGAGGAAAAATCCCCTCGTACGGGGAATCGTACGGGAACCGATTTAGGGTGGTCCAAATTGCGAGAGCCAATGTTTTGACCACTACAAAACTAGGCTATACCCGTCCCGTTGGTGGATTGTGTGTCGTGTGTGTGTGTGTGTGTGTGTGTGTGTGTGTGTGGTGTGGGTTGTGTTTGTGTGTGTGTGTGTTTACTGCGGCGCGCGCGCGTGTGTGTGTGTGTGTGGGGTTGTGTGTGTGTGTGTGTGTTTTGTGTGTGTGGTGTGCGTACGTGCGTGGTTTCGTGCGTGCGTGCGTGTGTGTCTGTTTGTTGTGTATGTATGTGTGTGTGTGGTGTGTGTGTGTTGTGTGTGTGTGTGTGTGTGTGTGTGTTGGTGTGTGTGTTGTGTGTGTGTTCTTCAGTTGTCTATTCACATGCGTGATTTTAGACCAAAAAGAAAACCAACCTGAAACAATAAAAACTGAACAGTAGCTGAAACCAATGCCAGATAACAAAGTTAAGATATAAAACTAACTTTACCAAAAACTATAACTACTGAAATTAATCGGACTTCTTATTAAACGCTAACCACATTGTCCAACAATCGCGATGGTTCAGACAACAACTGGTCCAGTGATAGATTAGGCGCAACAGGTAAAAGTGGTTTTAGATATCCACAACGAAGAATATGACTATTCGTGTGTGTGTGTGTGTGTGTGTGTGTGTGTGTGTGTGTGTGTTGTTTTGTGTGTGTGGGGTGGTTGTTGTGTTATTGCGTGTGTTATTGCTGCGTGTTTTGCGTGCGTGGTGCGTGCGTGCGTGCGTGCGTGCGTGCGTGTGTGTGTGTGTGTGGTGTGTGTGTGTGAGTGTGTGTGTGTTTGTGATTAAAGGTGTGATTGTTTGTGTTGTGTGTGATTGTATGTGTGTGTTTGCGTTCGTGCATGCGTGTGTGTGTGTATGTGTGTGTGTGTGCGTGCGTGTGTTGCTTTCTTCAATTTAACGTCTCTTCACTCATAGTGATATTAAACGAGAAACAAAATTGAAATAAAGTAAACTGTCTCACTTATGTGCTGAGTGTGTATGTGTGAGTGTGTGGGGATTTTCATCCGTTTGCATGACTACATGTGCATTTGATCCACCACCACCCCACGAATTGTGCTGTGTGTGTGAGTTGTCGTGTGTGCATGTGTGTGTGTGTGTTGTGTGTGTGTGTGTGTGTGTGTGTGGTGTGTTGTGTGTGTGGTGTGTGTTGTGTGTGTGTGTGCGTGTGTGGTGTGTGTGTGTGTGTTGTGTGCGTGTGTCATGTGTGTGTTGGTGTGTGTATGTGTGTGTGCGTGCATGTGTGTGTGTGTGTATTGCGTGTGTGTGTATGTGTGTAAGGTGTGTGTATGTGTGTATGTATGTGTGTGTGTGAAATGATGTGAGTGTGTGTGTGTGTGTGTGTGTGTGTGTGTGTGTGTGTGTGTGTGTGTGTGTGTGTGGTTGTGTGTGTGGACTGATAAAAAGAATAAAGATAAAACATCCTGAGATAGCAAATAACATATCCAGTGCAACACAAGAATGAAATAAACTACAGGAACAGCTAACAACACTCAAAGTAGGTAGGACCACTCATTTTTTCAGATGTCATAGAATTTGATGTTTGTTATCTCAAATGAAAGATAATAGCAAGATCAAGAAGCATGCAAAATTTCATCTCATTATCTTAGACGGTTTCTGAGATAATACCACTTTAACAATTTTCAGATGGGATAAAAATGTCATTTCGTTATATAAAGCCTTATTTGGACATCTCCCTCATGCTTATTATGAACCTGACAGTGCTGAAACTAGTTTTATATTGTTTTAATGCTACTTTGAAGAAACAAAATATCTAAAAAGCAGAAAAATAAGTCAAAGGAAACAAATGGAATTTTACATCAAAATCAGAGAAAATTCTAAAATAGCTCGCGAATTGAGCTGAAAGGGGTACTTTACCCTCCTGTAAAAATCTCAAGAATGCCTAAAAAGTGTCTAAGATCTATATTACAGCTTGTACTTATTACTCAGATGCTATGTTTGTTTTTTTAAAGCTGAAAATCATGTAGAGGCAAACTGCAGTCATACCAAAACACCCCTATGACAACAATTTGTGAAGCATAAAACCTGTCCAAAATATAACACAAAACCAGCCCATAGGCATATCATCATTTCTCTTGCTTCTAATTGACTGACAGAAATGGTACACCTATCAAAATGTTTGTCTTTAAACAGTGAGTCTTTTTAAAGGGCATTTCGAAGTGATTCTAATCCCCCTCCACTCCTCTTCCCCCCCCCCCCCCCCCCCCCCTCCCCCCTCAATAGGCATTAAACATTATCTCGGCTTCTATTGACTGATATGAAATGGTACACCTATCAAAATATTTGTCTTTAAACAGTGAGTCTTTTTAAAGGGCATTCCAAGTGATTCTGGTTCCCCCCCTCCACTTGTCTCCCCCTCCTCCCCCCCTCCCCCCTAGGTATTAACATCATATCTCAGCTTCTAATTGACTGATAGAAATGGTACACCTATCAAAATGTTTGTCTTGAAACAGTGAGTCTTTTTAAAGGGCATTCCAAGTGATTCTGGTTCCCCCCCCCCCACCCCCCCCCCCACCCCCCCCCCCCCCCCCCCCCTCAATAGGCATTAACATCATATCTCGGCTTCTAATTGACTGATAGAAATGGTACACCTATCAAAATATTTGTCTTGAAACAGTGAGTCTTTTTAAAGAGCATTCCAAGTGATTCTGGTCCCCCCCCCCCCAAGCACCCACCCCACTCAGCCCCCCTCCCCTCATAGGCATTAACATCATATATGTTTCTAATTGACTGACAAAAATGGTTACACCTATCAAAATGTTTGTCTTGAAACAATGCGCATGTCTTTATAAGGCCATTCCAAGTGATTCTTTTTGTTTTTTCCCTACCCCCCCCCCCCCCCCCTCCTTGTCTTGCCAAGCATCTTCTGTACAATATATCATAGGTGTACTCATGTGATCATCTGTGTTCTTTTATTAATTTTTTTTTTAAAGGTTTCTGGTGAGTTTACATGTTGCATTGTGATGTTGCATGTATCCTTTTTGTGCCCAGTGATTTTAACCTTTGCATAGTTTCTTCCTAAATATATCACAGACCTCCTAGACCTCTGCTGAAATATCTTTCACTGTGTGACATACTGTTGCAATGCCTGTATGATATAGACTTATTAGTGTTGTATTTTTTAACATTTTTCTTGTACAATTAAAAATGCAAATTTGGACATTTTTGTGAGTTGCCTAATCTGTGTGTATTCTTAGTGTCTGTACATTTTACTTAAGTGTGCATACATGCAAGTATGAATTGTAGAGGTATGAGTGGTGTGTTGTGTGTGTGTGTGTGTGTGTGTGTGTGTGTGTGTGTGTGTGTGTGGTGTGTGTGTGTGTTTGTGTGTGTGTGTGTGTGTGTGAATGTGTGTGTGTGTGTTTTGTGTGTGTGAATCTTATGTGTGTGTGTGTGTGTGTGTGTGTGTGTGTGTTGTGTGTGTGTGTGTGTGTATGTAATATATATATATATATATATATATATATATATATATATATATATATATATATTATATAATATTATATTATATTGTATTTGTGTGTGTGTGTGTGTGACTTTGTGTGACTCTGTGTGTGTGTGTGTGTGTGTGTGTGTGTGTGTGTGTGTGTGTGTGTGTGTGTGTGTGTGTGTTGTGAGAGAGAGAGAGAGATAAAAAATACTATTGAATAGGCTTGTTTGTGCACAATGAAATCATTACCAAGTTTTCAGTTTTTCTTGTGTTTTTTTTCTTTCTAACTACATGTTTGGTGAAACAAAACAACTTAATGAAAAAGAAGTGAAGAAAGTTCATGCACTGCTTAAAATGTGAAACCAACAGAGAGAACAAAGTTTTACTCAATTTGATTAGCACTTGTATGCTCTGATTAAAAAAAAAAAAAAAGTTTTGTTTTGCATGAATTTAAATGGATGCATTCAGGAGTGATTTATAATCGTTAAATCACTATTTCTGTTAAAAATGCAGTCTTACATGCACACAGACACAACAAACGGTAAATAAAATCGGCCAAATCTCTATTAGAAATTAGATTGAGGCAAGAGTTATCATTCTTGCATTTGTTTTCACGATGTCTCGTCGAACATTTCGGCACGATATAACAAAGTACAGATCCTAAGAAAAAAAACAAACACTACTAGAAACTATTTAGAATAGAATCATCACCCTCATTTATTGTTATAATAGAAACATTTCACGAGAGCTCATAAATTCTGAGAGCACCCTTCGATGACCTAGTTCTTCGCTCCCTGCGATCCCAGTCTGGGATAAACTTGCGATCAACGATAAGTTTTTAAATCTAAAATCATCGAGATTTGATAGTAACTACGTACAACATAAATGCACAGCATTTACTTCTTCAGATGTGAGTGTAAATGCGCTGTACACATCGAAAATCTCTATCGACGTTCTCAAGTCTGAAGCAGCTATGTGTAGACTCGCTAAGGCCGCCATTTTGGTCAGTTAGAAAAGGGGGGTGCTGTATGCAAATAAGAATCAGACGTCATTTACGGAAATAACTGATAAACTGAAATGAGGTTTTTGTTCTTGAAAAAACGAGCTTTTTAACGCTGTGTTGGATTTTTTTGTACGATTAATAGGGAAATTTCTACGACTTCCGAAAAATGTAGGGAATTTTTAAACGCATTATACTGTATTTTTTTTAAAAATCACTAAAGTGTCTCTCATATAATCGGTTAGTGGAGAGTTTCTTCTTTCCAATGGTATGCGCTATGAATAGGTTTGTATAGTGAAAGGGTGACGGATCGTGTTGGAAGACGAAGCAGGAAAATTCACTGAGTCGCGTTTTCAGCCAGTGAGGCTCCGGTAGCAGCGAGTTTTTAAGTTTATTAGAGTTTTTAAGTTTATTACCGATATTAAATCATTGCTCGCACTTATCCAGTCATCATTCTTGCAAAATGATATTACAGACGTTAAGTTAATGCATTAAACTGTTTACTAGTATATTTTTTTTTTAGCTTTCTTTTAGATTTGGATGGAGAAATTTGGGTGCAAAGTAGATCTAATTTGCCACTTTCCACTACGCTTTACTCGTTAGCGGCTGCCGTGGTCCTACCTACTCAAAGGTAGATCCTAACTTGACTATCATGAAAACCACCAGAAAAATTGCCAAGAAGCTAAAAGTCATTCAAATGTGCTCTAGAAAAAAGGGGTTGTTTTGAAGTATGGCAATGGCCCATTTTCTCTGAAACTGAGCACCCGCGAATCGGCAGTGCTACAGTAAATGATTCACTGGGATTTGTACACCACATAAGCATTAAATGTTTTTGCAACATTTCGTGGGGAGAGCTTTAAATAAAAACGATATATTAAGCTGATGATGTGTCTAGGACTTAAAGACAAATTATCAAACAAGAGGGTATTGGTCTTTCTTGTAGTAGTGGTTTTTAATGCTGTTATTGGAATATTGGCAATTTTTACTCTCGATAAAAATTTTGGAATCATCAGAAGATAGAGTATTCTCTATGAGACTGTAACACTCCTGGAGATCTAATGGAATGAAAGACTGATAGTACTGTCAGAATTGTAAGCTGCTTTTCTGGCAGCTTCATCCCCCTTTCATTGGCATTGATCCCACAGTGTGCAGGTACCCAGAGGAATGTTACCAATAATCACATCTTTAACTGAAAAACATGCACAAGGTTTTTTATTGTCAGTCGTCATTTCGCGCCTTGTCGTTTGACTTAGAGATCTAAGCGCATATAACACCGATTTTGAATCTACATGTATATAAAATATTTGACGGGCACTCATGGGCAGAGTAGACATGGCTACGAGTTCAGCAGTAAAATAGATACATGACTACCCAAGGCATAGTTATTGTTTTACACATGTTAGTGCAGGAATTACAACAGCAGCACCTGCTCTACCGTCTTCCTCTTCGACAAAAAGATCCGTCTGTGAGCATATGGAAATAGTTTTTATAGTGAATATTCGTATACTTTTCAACAAGTTTGGCCAATTTTTATATATATACATTTTTTTTTATAATCAAGGTTAGCCTGCCAGAACTGACTATCGGCCTCTTTTTCACTTTTTGGCAAATAGAGACTATTCATAGCATATTTTTTTACTTCTACAAGAAGCAATGGGGCTGTGGTTGATTTTAAAGTAGTTATTCACAAAAACCATACCGGTTTATCACAGTTCTCACCCATCCCAACCCTGCCAGAAATGACCAGAAAAGGATAGCCATTTCTCGCAGGGCAAGATCACTTCTCCTATTGATTCCGTTTACAGCCAGACCTAGCCACACAAGGAAGGCTGCTACTGGCAATGCAAGTGCATCTACTGTTCTGATTTCACTTTCTTGCCCAATCTGTCCATCTGGGGATGGTCAAAGCAGGCAGAGGCAACGTGGCTACAGGCTACTTTGTTTTGACTGTGCACAAACCGGCCAGCAGTACATGGTTACATCTGGGTTTGGGGAAAGTGTGAGTTTCTGTAAATGCTCCTCAGTCATCTAATAACAGAGGGATGTGGCAGCAACATCCTGATTAATATGGGAACTATACAGGGAGACAGGAACTTCTAGACTTTCATTTCCATCTATGTTTGTACAGAAAGAAGACTGCAAGTAAAGTTTAAAATTAAGGATTTTAAATACCGTAGTTTAAAAAAAAAAAGTTTTTCATCATACAAGCAACACTGGAAGTGTGCTAATAGTTGTCCTTAGAGTATGTACTGAATTGATGTCATTTGATTTGATGTCATTTAGACAAAATTAATTATTGGCTGATAATGTGATTATGTTGGAGATACTCAGATAGTTAACAGTTTAGATAGAAGCCTTGTTGGCAAAGCTTCGTAATTTTTTCTTGTTTTGCTTTGAGTTGTTCAATTTTCCCTCCCTGATAAATGCATGGGTTTGCAACTGGGCTTAAGACTGACAAGGGACAGATAAAACCAGAGGAGATAACGTGGGCTTCTTTCGGATTTTAAAAATTATCTAATGGGGGGGGGGGGGGGGGGGCGGTAATTGTTGTATCTTTGTTCGTTTTTTCGTGT
>JASPKP010000886.1:27500-35246 GCA_030674155.1 Stramonita haemastoma
TATTCTTGTTCAAATAGATCTAGAAAAGTTAAAACTACAATAGGTCTAAATGTCCAAGCAGATCTAGATTAACACATCTGTGACTTTATCACAGATACCAAATAATAAAGATGAAGTACTTGCAACAGCAGTAACTGTTAAAATTAATAAGCATACTTCTTTAAATCTAATGTCAGTGTACTAATCAAAGGGCCCCAAAGCAGAAAACACGTACTGGATAAAACATATGGATTTGTCAACCAGAAAATGGATAGTTCTAGATGATTTCAATGCACATGCACCTTTTGGGGAAACAGGTTGTTCCAGCTTTAAACTTGTAATAGGCTAGTGGAAAATATTGTAGACTAAAAGCTGATTCTACTAAAGGATGGAAGTGTTACAAGATTACCTGATGTTGCCAATTATAAACCCACTTCTATTGATTTGTTCTTTGTTTCTCCGAAGCTAGGCATTAATGCGGTTTGACGTACTGATGAAGACACACTAGGAAGTGACCAACTTACGATTATCATTCAGTTGGATGAAGATGATTTTGATGAAGAAGCGAAACTAGAACATAGCCCTCCAAAATTCTTGTATAAATACGCCAAATGGGAGTTGTATCAATCAAGTTTGGAATGTATGGATCATAGTAAAAAGAAGATAAAGATATTGAGTTATTCTATAAAAACAATTCTACAGTGCCATCATACAGGCAGCAGATAACTCAATGCCTAGATGTAGAGTTACAAAACTAAAGAAAAAAGTTTACAATCCATGATGAAATAAGGATTGTCAGGAAGCAACAATTCTGAAAAAGGCAACACTTTAAAATGGCTGAAAGGCAGATCTGAAACAAAGTTTTCACATTATGAAACATGTTAATAAAGTATGGAAAAAGATTACAGAAAAAAATGGACACTGATAGCCAACCTTTCCCATAAAACTGACAAATAGTCCTGTACGTTCTTCACTGGTTAAGCTGAAGCATTTCTGGAGGTGTTTGTGCAAAAATTATGTCAAGTGTCCATTTCCCAGTTCAGATTTTTAAAGACACATAAGAAAATAAAGACATATATAAAGATCCAGTCCCCAATCAGGAACATTATCTCGATTTTCCTTTTGATTTTAATGAGTTTAATGGGGCTTGAACATCCTTGTCCATTAATTACAGTGCAGTTGACATTGATGGTATTTCCTGTAAGTTACTAATCCATTTACCTTTGAGTTGGAAGGAATTACTTCCTTCGTTTTACCAAAACTGTTATTGGTTAAATGGAGCTTTCCACTCCCTATTATCTGGAAGAGGTCAGTCATAACACCAGTTCCAAAACAGGGTGAGCCAAGATCTTCAATTAGTAGTTATAGGCCAATATGCAATATCATTGACCTCAAAAGATGGAAAAAGTTCTAGAAAAAAAACAACACTGTGTGTGTATACTTTATGATAATTTCACTGATACAAAGGACTGTCAGGCTGAAGTATTTCCAGATGCTGAGTTGTCTCCACTCTGTAGTCATAAAGACTCTGACATGAATTCACCATTGGATGAATCCTGATTTTTTTACAGTTTGGTTTCTATGATTCAGAGGTCAGAATGACATATAATTGTCACGGTTTGCATATTTTAAATAGATCGTTTTATGTGTATAGTGGCTAGTTGTCCAGTGCGTGCATTTTTGCACTTACTTCTGTGTGTTAGCTGTCTATAGGTAGGACCACGGCAGCCACTAAGCGAGTAAAGCTAGCGGAAAGTGGCAAATTAGATCTACTTTGCACCCAAATTTCTCCATCCAAATCTAAAAGAAAGCTAAAAAAAAAAAATACTAGCAAAAAGTTTAATGCATTAACTTAACGTCTGTAATATCATTTTGCAAGAATGATGACTGGATAAGTGCGAGCAATGATTTAATATCGGTAATAAACATTAAAACTCACCGCTACTGGAGCCTCACTGGCTGAAAACGCGACTGCGGTGAATTTTCGTGCTTTGTCTTCCAACACGATCTGTCACCCTTTTACTATACAAACCTATTCATAGCGCATACCATTGGAAAGAAGAAACTCTCCACTAACCGATTATATGAGAGACACTTTAGTGAAGTTTTTTTTTTTTAATACAGTATAATGCGTTTAAAAATTCCCTACATTTTTCGGAAGTCGTAGAAATTTCCCTATTAATCGTACAAAAAAATCCAACACAGCGTTAAAAAGCTCGTTTTTTCAAGAACAAAAACCTCATTTCAGTTTATCGGTTATTTCCGTTAAATGACGTCTGATTCTCATTTGCATACAGCACCCCCCTTTTCTAACTGACCAAAATGGCGGCCTTAGCAGTCTACACATAGATGCTTCAGACTTGCGAACGTGGATAGAGATTTTCGATGTGTACAGCGCATTTACACTCACATCTGAAGAAGTAAATGCTGTGCTTTTATTTTGTAAGTAGTTACTATTGAATCCCGATGATTTTAGATTTAAAAACTTATCGTTGATCGCAGTTTATCCCGGACTGGGATCGCAGGGAGCGAAGAATAGTCTAGGTCATCGAAGGGTGCTCTCAGAATTTATGAGCTCGTGTGAAATTTTTCTATTATAACAATAAATGAGGGTGATGATTCTATTCTAAATAGTTTCTAGTAATGTTTGTTTTTTTCTTAGGATCTGTACTTTGTTATATCTGCCGAAATGTTCGACGAAACATCGTGAAAACAATGCAAGAATGATAACTCTTGCCTGGATCTAATTTCTAATAGAGATTTGGCCTATTTTGTTTAGGTTTGTCGGTTTGTCGTGTCTGTGTGCATGTAAGACCGCATTTTTAACAGAAATAGTGATTTAACCATTAGAAATCACTCCTGAATGCATCCATTTAAATTCATGCAAAACAAAACTTTTTTTTTTTTAATCAGAGCATACAAGTGCTAATCAAATTGAGTAAAACTTTGTTCTCTCTGTTCGTTTCACATTTTAAGCAGTGCATGAGCTTTCTTCACTTCTTTTTCATTAAGTTGTTTTGTTTCACCAAACATGTAGTTAGAAAGAAAAAAAACACAAGAAAAACTGAAAAGTTTGTAATGATTTTCTTGTGCACAAACAAGCTTATTCAATACTAATTTTTATACACACAACACACACACACACACACACACACACACACACACAACAGTCACACAAAGTCACACACACACACACAAATACAATATAGATATTACACACACACACACACACACACACACACACACAACACACACACACACACACACACACACACAAGATTCACACACACACACACACACACACACACACACACACACACACACACACACGATTCACACACACACACACACACACACACACACACACACACACACACACACACACACACACACACACAAACACACACACCACTCATACCTCTACAATTCATATTTGCATGTATGCACACAAATAAAATGTACAGACACTAAGAATACACACAGATTAGGCAACTCACAAAAATGTCCAAATTTGCATTTTTAATTGTACAAGAAAAATGTTAAAAAATACAATACTAATAAGTCTATATCATACAGGCATTGCAACAGTATGTCACACAGTGAAAGATATTTCAGCAGAGGTCTAGGAGGTCTGTGATATATTTAGGAAGAAACTATGCAAAGGTTAAAATCACTGGGCACAAAAAGGATACATGCAACATCACAATGCAACATGTAAGCTCACCAGAAACCTAAAAATAAAAATAAAAATTAATAAAAGAGCACAGATGATCACATGAGTACACCTATGATATATTGTACAGAAGATGCTTGACAAGACAAGGGGGTAGGGGAAAAAACAAACAGAATCACTTGGAATGGCCTTATAAAGACATGCGCATTGTTTCAAGAAAACATTTTGATAGGTGTACCATTTTTGTCAGTCTATTAGAAACATATATGATGTTAATGCCTATGAGGGGGAGGGGGGCTGAGTGGGGGGGGGGGGTGAGTGGGGGGGGGACCAGAATAACTTGGAATGCTCTTTAAAAAGACTCACTGTTTCAAGACAAATATTTTGATAGGTGTACCATTTCTATCAGTCAATTAGAAGCTGAGATATGATGTTAATGCCTATTGAGGGGGGGGGGGGGGGGGGAGAGGAGTGGAGGGGGGGGGAACCAGAATCACTTGGAATGCCCTTTAAAAAGACTCACTGTTTAAAGACAAATATTTTGATAGGTGTACCATTTCTATCAGTCAATTAGAAGCCGAGATATGATGTTAATGCCTATGGGGGGGGGGGGGGGGGGAAGAAGTGGAGGGGGGAACCAGAATCACTTGGAATGCCCTTTAAAAAGACTCACTGTTTAAAGATAAATATTTTGATAGGTGTACCATTTCTATCAGTCAATTAGAAGCCGAGATATGATGTTAATGCCTATTGAGGGGGGGGGGGGGGGGGGGGGGGGAGGGGGGAGAGGAGTGGAGGGGGGGGGGGACCAGAATCACTTCGATTGCCCTTTAAAAAGACTCACTGTTTAAAGACAAACATTTTGATAGGTGTACCATTTCTGTCAGTCAATTAGAAGCTGAGATATGATGATATGCCTATGGGCTGGTTTTGTGTTATTATTTGGACAGGTTTTATGCTTCACAAATTGTTGTCATAGGGGTGTTTTGGATGACTGCAGTTTGCCTCTACATGATTTTTAGCTTTAAAAAAAATACATAGCATCTGAGTAATAAGTACAAGCTGTAATATAGATCTTAGACACTTTTAGGCATTCTTGAGATTTTTACAGGAGGGTAAAGTACCCCTTTCAGCTCAATTCGCGAGCTATTTTTAGAATTTTTCTCTGATTTTGATGTAAAATTCCATTTGTTTCCTTTGACTTATTTTTCTGCTTTTTAGATATTTGTTTCTTCAAAGTAGCATAAAACAATATAAAACTAGTTTCAACACTGTCAGGTTATAATAAGCATGAGGGAGATGTCCAAATAAGGCTTTAAATAACGAAATGACATTTTTATCCCATCTGAAATTTTTTTAAAGTGGTATATCTCAAAAATCGTCTAAGATAATGATATGAAATTTTGCATGCTTCTTGATCTTGCTACTATCTTTCTTTTGAGATAACAAACGTCAAATTCTATGACATCTGAAAAAATGAGTGGTCCTACCTACTGTCTATGTTCATTTCATTTTCTCTTCGTATAGATCTAGGCTTAGGCGAGATCTCTCGAGAAGTTCCGCAGCGAGAGTAGATCTAACGGTTAGATCAGCGGAGCAGCTGCAGGCTTAGGCTGAGCAGGAGAATGTGGTCGCCCGTTCCAGTTTTTGCTGTTGGGCGCCATGCATATTTAGTTTTGCCTCCGTTGAGAAGCAGGAGAGAGCCTACACCTCGTAGGAGGTTTCACTCTCCAGTTCCTGCCTTCGTCTTCGTTCTTCGTCACTGTTTGTCGCTTGTTCAGTCACGTTGGTTGGGGTGCAGGAGTGCGCCATACCAGTTCCAGTGACAGGTGAGAGTTTGTACTTGTCGTAGTTATGTCTGGTTCCGGGTGGTTTTGGTGTGTCGTTGTTTGGTTCTGATAATGGGCATTGGTTCTTGTTGTTAATAAACATTTGGACTGAAGAAATATAAGCATATCATGAGCGCTTTGTTCTGAATTATATTTATTTTTCGTGAAGTAACACTAGTATTGGTGTATAGCGAACGTAGGGGTATTTATCCTTAGTTATGTGTTTTTTGTTGTTGTTTTTTTAAATATCAAGGGTTCGTGTGGAAAGGGTTTTCATTGTGTTTTGTAATACTGGGCATTTTTTTAATGTTGGAATTGATATGGAAATTTTTGAGTTATGTGCGATACAGTGCAATTGAGTGTGTTTGATGGTAAGTATGGATTGATATTGTTTTGTTATAAATATGCTTCATGACAGAGTCTTTCAATGTTTTTTTAATTAAACCCATTTGGATGTTGATAGTTATTATGAAGTGTTGAATGTGGATTAGATTAGGTATGATAGATATATATATATATTTATTAATTTAGTTAAAATATATATTATATATATATATTATTTATTACCCGAGTACTGGGTGGAATCTTTGAGTGTGAAGAGACAGGTATTTTGCCAACCTAAAAAGAATCAAGAAATTATTTTAGTTACCAGTGTATGTGGAGGATTAGTAAGTATCACCTTTTACAGGTTCCCGTTTACCACAGTTCTGTTTACCTCCAGTCGTCAAGTCCTACCTTGTACCTCGTCTCCAGCACGTCTCTTTCTTCTCCATCGTATTGTCAGGAAAGTGATTCTTTTGGTGTGTGGTTTTTGTGTGTGGTATTTTTTTTTATTTCATTTTTGGACTTCAAAGACTGTTTTAGAGAAAAAAGAAAAGAGTGAGAAATACAGGACCTTAAATTAGAGTTAATATATAATATTTAGATTAGAGTGCGGTTGTATGTGGGTGTGAAAACTTGTATATTTTTTGCGTGTGATTTTTGCATTGTTATTTTTTGTTGTTGTTGTTGTTTATTATATAAGATTTTTGTGAGCGTGAGGAAGTGCATTTTGGTGCGTTGGTTTTGCCTTGTTATTTTTTGATTGTTGATTTTCATTATCATCGAAATTGAATAGTAAGATTGGAAATTTCTCCTCTGTGTTCTGCGTTTGTTGTTGTCGGGAAGTTAGATAGAGTGGGTATGGGTGGGGTTTTCTTCACACTCCCTTAGGGAGCGTGACACATATATATGTGTGTATCACTTCCCTTGATCACCAGGTGATGGTGAAGACATGATGACAGTGTCACCAGGTGATGGTAAAGACATGATGACAGTGTCACCAGGTGATGGTAAAGACATGATGACAGTGTCACCAGGTGATGGAAGACATGATGACAGTGTCACCAGGTGATGGTGAAGACATGATGACAGTGTCACCAGGTGACAGTAAGATGATGACAGTGTACGGTGATGTAAAGACATGATGACAGTGTCACCAGGTGATGGTAAAGATATGATGACAGTGTCACCAGGTGATGGTAAAGACATGATGATGACAGTGTCACCAGGTGACAGTAAAGACATGATGACAGTGTCACCAGGTGATGGTAAAGACATGATGATGACAGTGTCACCAGGTGATGGTAAAGACATGATGACAGTGTCACCAGGTAATGGTAAAGATATGATGACAGTGTCACCAGGTGATGGTAAAGACACGATGATGACAGTGTCTACAAGTATCATCTTACCTGGCTACAAGCCTTGTATACAGGTGATCATCCATGCAGGGATCAGGTCCACCTGTCTGCAATCTCTGCCACCATTCGTTGGGGTTTTCCACGTCTTCCTTACACAGGCAGTGACGAACTGCCTCTTTGACGTCCTGAGGTAAGGAGAGCCCCTGACACAGTTTCTGCACATCACAGTCACTGACATGACATGACATGACATGCCATCACTTTGGGGCAGACGCTGTCAGTGCTGGTACTGGCTGACAGTTTTCATCATTCACACTGTGGACACTGTGTCATGAGGGAAATGACAGCTGACCCTAGCATTCCCTGTGGATATCCATGATTCCTTCAAAAAGAAGATGCTACAGGAATAGTGTCTTGATACTGTCAGGTGATTTGGGAAAAGAAAAAGATGACAGTGTCACCCGGGGAGGTAAAGACATGATGTAAAAGTGTCACCAGGTGGGAAATAAAACAAAGATGAAAAGTGTCAAACCCGGGGATGGTAAAGAATATGATGACAGTGTCACCAGGGGAAGGTAAAGAC
>JASPKP010008863.1:0-11029 GCA_030674155.1 Stramonita haemastoma
TCCATCTTCCAAAGTTAAAGGGACAACAGCGTTTTTCTAAAGAAAGAAGAAACTGAAGGAGGGCAGTGCGGGAAAACCATTTTCCCATTGGGGAAATTTCTCCAAGAGAGTTCGGACTCGTCGCCTGCTGCGCCCTTTCTGAAAGGGCGAAATCGGAAAGAAACACCCTTTCTGGGGTTTGACGTCTGGGATTGAGGGTAAGTTTTTTTGTGTATGACGCGCAACCCAGGACAAAAAGAACGGCACAAAAATAGATCGGGCCGCCCAAATTTCCTAGGAAAGTTTTCCCAAAAAATCCTCTACCTCCCTTCCAAAACGTGTCAAAGAAAAGACGGATGATACACATCACAGAAACAAACACACCATCAGTAAACAGTCCTTTTTTTCAGATCAGATGGGAATATTAAAGGGTTTGGAAAAAAAAAATTGAATTTTTTTGTCGTTTAAAACGTTTTTGAAAAAATTTTTAAAATCTTTGGGGCATTTGTGAAGTAGGCATGTGGTAAAAGTCAATTGAGGGGCGTTCTAAATTTAAACATTTTTTTTCTGTCCGCGTACTGAACGACAAAAAGGGGGCGGCAGTGGTGTTCATAAGAGATTTCACAACATGTGGAAAGGGAAATTACAAGGCAGGGGACTGTGTTTTTCTAAAATGAGTAAATGTTTTTTTCAACTCTTTTTCTGACATTCTTGCTGTTTTGTTTGAGCCCAGAACGCTCGGAAATATACAATGAAAACAAATGCGGGTTTTTGAAATTCTAGAAAATTATAAAAAAAACAAATCAAAATTATCCGATCTCCCAGGTTTTATGGGAGACCAACCCCACTGAAAAATCTTTCGATGTTGACACAGAATATGCGACGTCACATTCAACTATTGGATGATTTAAATGAATTGTCTGATAATACGACCTGGTTATCGTAAATCGAAAGATAAAGTGTGAACAGTTTTGGAAAAAGTTATTGGAATTGTGAAAGGAATTTGACTTGTTATTGTAAATGGGAGTCACAAGTGATAAAGAAGGGGGGGAAAAAACTTGCTTTTCAAAAGCGGGAGGGATTGTTGACTACTTTATTTGTTTTTTTTTCGTTTTTTTTGAAAGTATTGTTTTACAAATTTTTTTGCTAAAATTTATCCCGACCATTTTCCAATTGTCATTTCATTTTTTAAGGATCTAAAAGAAGAAATCTGTGAAAAGAAAAAGAATTAGAAAAATGCAAAAAATTATGGGAAAGAGACGTGGCCATTATTTCAAATAATCTCCTTGACTGTGTACAATTGTATTTTAAAACTTTACTGCAGCTCTCTGTAGAAATATTTATGATGCAGCAAAATTTTTCGTTTCTTTCATACGAATGCTGCAGAAACTATGAAACTCGGCAGAAGAAAAGCTTTAAATTTCACTCTCACCACCTTGGGGATAATGACTGTGAAGAAATAAAAAAAGTTAATACAACTACTGAAAATTTTTTGATGCACAAAACCCCAGGAAAACTTGGGTGCTTTCCTACTTAAAAGAAAATTTTTAAAACCTTGGGGCAAGAGGAAACAAATTGAACATAACACAAAAAAATTTTAAGGTCTGAATGATTTATGCATGAGTAGGAACCCAAGCTTTTTGGCAAAATAAAAAACACTGACATCTTGAAACCAAGCAACAAACAAATACCCACCAAAGTTTATTATTTTAAATCACTGTTCCCTAAAATCAAACTAAAATGACCAAATTTTTACTGAAGAAGTTGAAAAAAAGCGACTAGCATGACCTCAATAACTTAAAATTTTCGACAAGGGTTAGTAATGAATCACGAGAGTAAGTTTTAACAGCTTTTAATAAACTGAAAATGGTAAGACCTCTGGTCCTGAAGGTTTTATGTCAGATTTTTTCCAACATGCCCACTGACATTCTTCAGATTCTTACTGCCTTTGTTTACACAGATTTCATAGGTACAAAACCCAAAAGCGGTCACATGCATTGATTTTTCCCCTGCAAAAAAGGTACACTGCACAGGGTTTATAATTTTAGGGGGATTTCATTGTTGAATATTTTTGGAAACTGATTTTTAAAAATTCTGAATGAAAGACTGACAAAGTTTTGTGAAAATGCACACTTAATTCCAGAAGCACAAGTTTGGTTTTCGTAAAGGTTACGGGCACTATAGATCAAATATCACACTTCAGTCTCTAGTACAAAAGTATCTAACAAAGAAAGGGGTAGTTTTTTACACCCTGTTTGTTGATTTTTCAAAAGAAATCGACAGTGTTGATAGGATGAAACTTTTAAATTTCTGTTGCTACAAAAGGGATTTTCATGGTAAGATGTTCATGACGCGCAAAGCATGTACAAAAGTGTGAAAGCAGCTGTGAGAGTTGGATCACACATTACTGATTATTTTGATTGTATTTCCTGGTGTAAGACAAGGGTGTATGCTGAGTCCATTATTGTTTTCAATTTTTATTTCTAAACTAGAGTCAGAGTTCACTAGATCTGATACTCAAGGCATAGATATATTTTCTGAGCCATTTGGCATATTTTTACTTATGAAATGCAATGACATTGCTATTGTTTCAGATTCAGTTTAGACCTGCAGAAAAAGATAAACGTTTAAAAATTTATTGTAACAAATGGGACTTTCTGTAAATATGACAAAACTAAAGCAGTTTTTCTTTAAAAATGGTGGTTTTATTAAAAAGTCTGAAAATGGTGCACTCAGGAAAGCAGATACAAGTAGAATCTAGTTAAAATTTAAATCGGGTGTAGTTTTTGGTTCAACACTGAACGGGTCAAAATGTGTTGAAAATCTCCCCGGGAAAAGCATTGAAGGCTGTTGCTTGGAATCAAAAGATTGTATTTCAGGTTAAAGAATCTTCCAGCAGCTACAAATTTTTTGTATTTTTGATACAAAGGTAAAACCAATCCTCCTCTATGGTTCTGAAATTTGGGTTTTCGGCAATTTAATGACATTGAAAAAAAACAGGTAAAAATATGCAAAATGGTCCTAGGGGGCGGCAGAGAAGTTCAAAATAACATTTGCCTTGGTGAATGTGTCGATACCCCCTTTTTGTTGACACTGTCACCAGGGTTATCAAATATTGGCTAAAGCTTTGGATATGCCTGATCATAGATATCCCAGACAATGTTACAATATGTTGTGTAAACAGGATAAGCAGGGAGAACAAATTGGGTTACCCATGTTAGGAAGATTCTTTGTACCCATGGATTTGGTTTTGTTTGGACAATGCAGAACTGGGTAGTTCTTCATCCTTCATAAAGGAATTTAAAAGACGAATACAGATGTGTACCAACAAGAATGGCATGATTTTCTATCAGCATACCCTGACTATTTAGATTATCATCCGATTATCTGTAGAGCAAGCTATTTGTAAAGGGAAATTTTTTAGAATATCGTAGAGCTAATGTTACAAGGCAAACAGATTGCTTTAAAATGGAATTTTCACTTTTATGGAAAACCCAATTACCGTCCTTCCCTGCTCACAGTGTGGGTCAAAAAATTGAAGATGTGTGTCACTTTTTGCTGGTATCCCTAAATATGCGTCAAACGAAGAAAATGTTTTCCTTTGTATTACCAGATTTCCATCGACTTTTAAAAGTTTCAGCTTCTTTTATTGCACTGACCTAGTTTGATGTTTAAAGTTGGACATTTTTTACAAAAAGTTTAATACAGAATATTGAGTTCCCATACATGAAAGTACTTTTTAAAAGTGTTTCCCAGGGGGATATGGCCTGCAAAAACTGAAAAAAAATTATTTGTTATTGTTATTGTTATTTTTATTGTTAAATTTTTGTTACACCACACACACACACACAAACCAACCAAAACAAACCCACCACAACCACACACAACAAAAAAAACACACCCCAAAAAAAAACCACACAAAACAGAAACAAAGACGAGAGATTTTCTTTTAATGGCAAAACCCCATTCAACCTCTAACATTGGCTGCAAACGACTCAGAAATTTCCCAAATTCCCTCTGCCCAGCAGGAAAAGTACCAGTACAGTCCTCTACGGACAACCCCACCCCACTGCGGGGAAGCAGCCATGTTCCAAGCAAAATGAATTTTCCCTTTTCCAAGGGGGACAACGAGATTTTGGTGGAGAAGAGAGAGAGAGAGAGAAGAGAGGAGAGAGAGGAGGAGAGAGAGAGAGAGAGGAGACGACAACAGACGACAACAAAAAGCAGACAACAACAACAGAACAGAGACAGAGACAGAGACACAAGAGAGAAGACAATAGACAGAATAGAAGGTGAAGAAGACAGAGACAGAGAAACAGAGAGAGAGACAGGAGAGGGGGGGGGGGAGGGAGAGAGAACTAAGGGGGAGAGCTGGGACGGGGAGAATCAGGGAACCAGAAAAGCTGATGAAGTTTGAAGGTCGAGTGGGGGAAAAAAAAAAGTTTTCCCGCCACGGCAGACAAAACAGAAAACTCAGTGCTGGCTGTCGTGCCACGAGGGTGGTCCCTTTTTCGCGAGGGTGGTGGGGTGGTGGGTGGGGGAGATGGTGGGGGGTTTGATGTGGAGGGCGGGGGGGGTGGGAAAAAATCTCTCTGTCTCTCTCTCTCTTTTCTCCTGTCCTATCCTGCTGTCTGTCGGGTTCTCTGTCTGTCTGTCTGCCCCTGTCTGTCTGTCGTCTGTCTGTCTGCCCCCCTTTGCCCCCCCCCCCCTGTCCTTCTGTCTGTCTCTTCTTCTCTCTCTCCTCTCTCTCTCTCCTCCTCTCCCTCTCCCCTCCTCTCCCCCCTTTTCTCTTCTCCCCCTCCTTCCTCTCCCTCTCTCTCTCTGTGGATGGTTCTGTCTTTTGACGAGAACGAAAAAACGAATGCGTCATAGAGAAACGAGGGCTGGTGTGTGTGTGTGGGTGTGGGGGTGTATGTGTGTGTGTTGTTGTGGTGTGTGGTGGTGTGTGTGTGTGTGGGGTTTTGTTGTGTGTGTAAGTGTGGTTGTTGTGTTTTATGTGTGTGTGTTGTGTGTGGTGTGATTCACTTTTCTCTTTCATCTTTACGCTGTCTAGAGTCATGTGACGTTTCACTGCCAGCCCGTAACAGGTGGGGGGGATTTTTGGGACTGTTGCCTTCCTTTCCATTTCCAAGATTTGCATTTTTAGCCAAGGGAATTCCACAAAAAGGGGGGTGTCATGTTTAGACACGTGCCTTTCTAATTCTAAATCCAATTTCGATATAAATTTTGGAAACAACCTTTTGAACCTAGCCTATTCTTTGAAGGGAAAAACAAAAACCCGGAAAGGATTGAAATAAAGATGCTTCAGTAAAATTTAAAAAAAAAAAAAAAAAATTTGCAGAAAGAAAGAATTGAAAAGAAAAAACAAGGAAAAAAAAAAAAGGAAGAAACAAACTAAAAAAAAGACAATAAAAAAGGGAAGTCAAAAGTCTAAAAGAAAGAAAGTTAATACACAAAAAACAAAAAAAACAGCAAATAAAAAAAAGGGAAATAAAAAACAAAGCAAGTTTAATCAAAGAAAGAAAAAAAGTGTCCCCCTAAACTTAATACCCATATCAACATCAAAAATATGCCCCTATGAAAAACACCCCCCAAAAAATTTGATGTACCAAACACCACACACACACACACAACACAACAACAACACACACACACACACACCACAAAACACACACACACCCCAACACAAAAACACACAACACACACACAACACGCGTGCGCACACACACCACACACACACACACACACACACACACAACACACACACACACAACACAAAACACACAACAAAAGCAACATTCACAAAACAAAAACATAAAGCCGTGCCTGGGGAGACAGCACTTAAAAAAATAACCCCGCCGCAGCTCTTTAAGAGAAGCCCTCACAGAAAGCAAGGACAAAAAACGAAATGCACAAACGGGGTGGGTCAATTAAAAAAACGTTGGGATGGTTACTATGGATGACACTTGATGGAGAAAGCCTGGGGTTCTACGCTTGCTGCTGCTACTGCTCGCTGCGCTGCTGGTTTGCTTTTTCGTTCCCCAGTTTTTGTTCTATTTCCGTGTTCTGCTTTTGTTTTTTAAGTGGTACTATCATTTTTATGATTAGCGAACTTTGAATACTACTCCAGCTTTTTTCAGGGAATCATGCAAACTGTTATTTTTTTTCTAATTGCCGAAGTCTAATCACTACTTCAATGTTCTTTTAAATAGACCACAAACATATAATTTTAAATTAAAAATTTTTGACCCTTGGGCCCTTGCCCAAAGGGCAAAAAACAACCACTCATTTTTACAGGGGGATTTTTTAAAAAAAGCTTTAAAAAACAAACATAATAGAACTGATATGATACAATTTTTTCTTAACATGTTTTCTCTTAAAGCTGGTTGGGTTCTGCTAAAATTTTAAAGTTGTTGGTTTTGTTTTTTGTTGTTATTGTTTTGTTGTTGTTGTTGTTTTTTGGGTTCCATACTAAGGCGAACAGTTCACTTTGCACTAGTACACTGTTGCTGGCTATTGCCCCTGTTTTTTTTTTAAAATATTGTTTTAAAATTTCTTTCATTTCGAGATAATGGAATCGCACATTTCTGGGCTTTTTACACCCAACCCCGGTGTAACAATTTTGAAAACTTTGTAAACCGTTCCCAACTGCACACAATAGCCTATCTTCCGAATACCGGACCAGGTTTTTTTAACGTGTACCAAGATTTTCTTAAAGCGTTCGCAACACGGGGCCCCCCTTCGATTTTTTGTTTCATCGGAAGAATTTTGGGGGAAAGTGGAGTGGGGCACAAAGGTTAACTAAAACGGGGTTAAAAACCACAATAAAAAATAAAGACTACCCCACCTGGCTATAAAACCTCCTTTTTCCAACTCACCGTGGAGTGGCATTGCATCGTATACAAAAAAAACGCTTCCCCGCTCTTTCTTTCTACTCCCCCCCCCCCCCCCCCCCCCCTTTTATCTAAACCCTTTCAAGGTCTGAACTCAACCCAACTCACCGGGCCATTCTTTACTTTCTGCCTGCTGTACCTCCACCTCTTAGCCGTGAAAATAATCTCCCCTCCCCTCCCCTCCTCCCCCCTCCTACTACTACTACACTATACTACTACACTACTACTACTACTACTAACATACTACAACCCCCACTACTCACTACTAAAACCCCACCACTACAGGTTGGTTCTACTTCAAGGCAAAGACTTGTACTGCTGCGCTACTGCGGACTCCTGCTGCGCCAAGACTTTTAAAGCTGCTGTAATTGGAAAGGACATGCCTTTGGTGTGGGGGGGGGAAAAGGGGAGGGGCACGGAAGAAAAGGCTTTCAGAAAAGATGGGGGGGCCTCCCTGGACCTGAGGCCTTTGTTTGGGTCAAACTGCCTGATTCTGGGGTTTTGTGGTGTGTGTTTGTGTGTTGTTGTGTGTGGGTTGTGTGCTGTCTTCTGCGTCTGCTGTCTGTCTGCGTATTCTGTCTTTCCCTTCCTTTGGGGTCTGTGTGTCTTTTTGTCTGTCCCTTTCTGTCTGTCTATTTTCCTGTCTGTCTCCTCTCTATGTCACTCCTCTCCTCGTCTCTGTCCCCTCCTGCTGTCTGTCTGTCTGTCCCCCTTTCTGTCCCGCTTCTCTGTCTCTCCCCTGTCCTCGTCTCTTTCTCCTCTCCTCTCCTCTCTCTCTCTCTCCCCTCTCTCTTTTCCTCTCCCTCTCTCTCTCTCCCTCTCCCTGTCTGTCTTCTTCTGTCTGTTGTCTGTCTGTCTGCCCGTCTGTCTTCTGCCGTCTTCTGCGTTTGTCTGTCTGTCCCGCCCCGTCTGTCTGTCGTCTCTCAGAAATCTATACATATTTAATTTTTTATTGCAGTGGGCATGGAACTTTGAAATGCTGTCATTTTTATTGCTAGATATGTAGGAGGGGTATCCATCTCTGATTTTCATGTAAGTAGGGGGAAATTTATCCAGGGTTTCTTTAATTGCCAAGTAAGTGACAAATTATCAAGCTTCAATTTGCATTTCACCACACTCCTCCCCCCCTCACTTGGGTAATGTGGGGCCAAGGGGGAAGATACCCTTAAACCCTTGCAGTGTTCAGTGTTCTCTCTCTTCCCCTCCTCTCTCTCTCCCTTCTCCTCTCTCTTCTCCTCTCACCCCCCTTTACCCTCTCTCCCTCTTCCTCTTCCTCCCTCTTCCCCTCTCTCTCCTTCGGCCCCCCCACTGCCCCCTCTCACTTTTATTTGTGTCCTTATAAATATTGCATTACTTCTATTTCGTTTTATCAGCATTTTTATTTAATTTTTTCTTTTTTTATCGAGGGTAGTGGAATAACACCCAGTCTTTTACATGCATCCCCATGTGTTGCAGTTTTGTAAATCTTTTCATCGTTCCCACCGGCACACAAGGCCAAATCTTGCAAAGCAGAACAAATTTAAGATGCGTGGGTTTGCACACGGGCCTCGATTTAAGTTCATCCGAAGGGCTTTTTTGGGAAATGGAGTCAGCACTGACTCTTGTCTGTCGTCCCTTTTGTTGGGGGTGTGTGTGTGTGTGTGTGGGGGGGTTTTGTGTGCGTTGTTGTTGTGTGTTGTGGTGTGTGTGTTGTGTTGTGTGTTGTGTGTGTGTGTGTCGTGTGTTGTTGTGTCTCTCTCAAAATCTATACTCTGCCCTATCTGTTTTTCGCGCTCTCTGTCTCTTTTCGCTGTCTTTCTGCTGTCTGTCGTCTGTCTGCAGACAGCTGTCTGTCGTCTTCTGCCCTGTCTGTCTGTCCTGTCTCTGTCTCTGTCCTGCTCTTCTCTGTCTCTGTTTCTCCCCCTCTCCTCTCTCCTCTCTCTCTCTCTCTCTCTCTCCCCTCTCTCTCTCTCTCTCTCTCCTCTCTCTTGTGTTTTTGTTTTGTTCGTCCCACCTTTTATCAGAATCTTATTTTTTAGGGGGATTTGTTTTGATGAAATGGTGGTGGGTTAATTTTTTAGTATCTAACCCTCATCATATTTTTTTATTTTTGATCTTTAATTATTGCCCTTTTTGTTTTGTTTCGTTTTGTTTTTGGGGTTTTTTTTTTTGTTTTTTTGTTTGTTTTTTTTTTTTTTTGTTTGTTTTTAATCAAAACAAAATCATTTTTGATTCTTTCTTCTTATTTTTGTTTTCAAATAGTGCCCTTTTTATAACTTACCTTTAAAATGTATCTTTTTCTATTTCTTACCTTTTTTGATACTTGGATGGTTTCTTGCTCTTTCTAATTGGATCATTATAATTGTTCTTGTTTTTGTTGAGGCATCTTTTGAATTGATTTATCCCTGGAAAGGGCGGGGGCTGGATGTAAAAAAGCACATAGCGCTTATCTATTTTCCCGAATAAAAAAATTTTGCCTTGCCTTGCCTTTTCCCTTTCCTTGCCTTGCCTTGCCTTGCCCCTCCTCTCCTCTCCCCTCTCCTCCCCTCTCCTCCTTTTTCTTTTTCTCTCTCTCTCCTCCCTTTTTCTCCTCTCTCTCTCTCTCCTCTTCCCCCTCTCTCTCTCTCTCTCTCTCTCTCTCTCCCCCTTCTTTTTTTTTCTCTCTTTCTCTCCGTCTTTCTTTCTCTCTGTCTTTTTTATTTGCTTTCTTTTTTTTTCTTTTTTTTTTTTCTTTCTTTCTTTCTTTCTTTCTTTCTTTCTTTCTTTCTTTCTTTTTCCCCCCCCTTTTTTCCCGTCATACCCCTTTCTGTCTTTCCCTGATCGTTTCAATTTGCTAATTTTTTCCCAATTAGATCATTGTTTGTCCTCAGCAAATACTTTTTTTTTTTTCCCCCAACTGTCAATTAAATCATATTTTATGACCTATTTTTATTGTTTTTTGTAATGTTTTCCAGATTTTTTCGGGTTTTTTTGTTTTTTTTTTTTCGGTTTTTATTTGTTTTTTTTTTTGGGGGGTATAATTTTCTTTTTATTTTTAACTTGGAAATGAAATAAATTGCAGTGTACCGAAAGTAATGGAACTTTTGAAAGCGGGCTGTCGAAGATATTCATATTTGCTTTCTTTTTTGGTAGAGGGAAGTACAAAAACTAAAAAGTATTTTATTTAAGTACTGGAAAACAGTGTTGAAAAAAAATTTTTTTGGTAATATATAAACAAGGCAATGGGGTTTAAAAAAAAAAAAAGATTTATTTGTCTGTTTTTTTTTTTTTTGTGTCCCGTGTTCCTACCCCCCGTCTTGTTTTTTGAAGGTGCATTGATAAAGGAAAAAAATTAAAACTATCAAAAATTCCCGCACCGCTAAAAATTTGGGGGTTTTTGCTGGGTGCGTGCGGCGTGTAAGTTGTGGTGTGTTGTGTGTGTGTTGTGGTGTGTTTTGTGCGTGTGTGTGTGTGTGTGTTTTTTTGGTTGTGTTTTTGTGTGGTATGTGTGTGTGTGTGGTGGTGTTTTGTGTGTGTGTTGTGTGGGGTGTGGTGTTTGGTGTGTGTGTACTAAAGTGGTGGTGTATGTATACATCCTGGACCTTATAAAAATTCACTTTTCATAAATTCTTCCATCTATCGCCACGATCAAATTTTTTTTTAACATGTCAATGCTTCGTTTGTTTATGGGGTCAATGACTATAGGACAAAAATTATTTTGGGAGGTAAAAAAAAAAAAAAACCTACCTCTCTCTCCCTCTCTCTTCTTCTCCTCTCCTCTTCTCTCCTCCTCTCCCCCTATCTCTCTCTCTCCTCCCTCTCTCTCTCTCTCTCTCCCTCCCCCCTTTCTCTCTCCCTCCTTCTCCGTCTCCTTCCTCTCTCCCTCTCTCTCTCAAACCTTTTCCTCCTTTTTCCCCTCCCCGGGGACCCCCTCCCTCCCAAAAAAAAGGGGTCCCAACCCCCAAAAAAACCCAAACCCTTCCCCCTCCTTTCTCCTAAACCCCGCTTTCTCTTTCCCTCCCCCCCTCCCCCCCCTCTCCTTTTTTCTCCTTTCCCCCCTTCCATCCCCTTAAATCTGACTTGCCCCCCCCTCCCCCTTTCCCTTTTCCCTCTGTCTCCTTTTTTTTTTTTCCTTTTTTTTTTCCCTTTTTATTTTTCCCTTTTTTTGTTTTTCCTGCAATTTCCTTAACCCCAAAAAA
>JASPKP010008864.1:5000-7500 GCA_030674155.1 Stramonita haemastoma
TATACCACTTCAAGTCACAACTGATTTCTCTACGTGAAATTTGGGTTGCTCTCCACGGAGAGGGGCATCGCCACAAGTGCAGCGCCACCCATTTTTTCTTCTTTTTCCTGTCTACATCTCTATCTGTTTCCCTAACAGAGCGTTTGTTTTATTTTTACAGAATTCTGCCTGGGACAAGCCCTTGTTGCCGTAGGTTCTTTTACGTGCGCTAAATAATGCTGTGTAACACACGGGACCTCGGTTTACCGTCTCATTCAAAATACTAGCACCCAGACCACCCCTCATGGTCTAATGGATGGAAGGGGGGGGAGATTTGGGCCCAAACGGGATTCAAACCACGACCCGGCTTTCTAGACAGGCGCGTTACCTCTAGACCACCGATCCGCCAGTTTTGGAGCCTGCATGCCCTAGCATCTCTGTACACGCTACCCCACAGCTTCCCACACAGTCACTTCTTCACAGGGTATTGCTAGATAATAGTAATAATACATGGAATTTATAGAGCGCTATGTCTTGCAAAAACAAATCAAAGCGCTTGCATTCAACCAATTCTTGCGCATGCAGCCAATAACAATTTAGATTTTTAACAAAGTCAATGCGCGCGCCCCCCCCCCCCCCCCCCCCCCCCCCCCCCGAGCTTTGACTTTTGTATGTGAAATTTACCATTTGACTTTGGTATGTTTTGAAATTTATCAACTTGTTCCAGTATTACCCTACCGGTCCCACAATTGGTTGTATTGTGGCCTAAGGCCGAAGTACCATTAAACCATTTCAGTGTTCAGTGTTCAGTGTTCTCTTCTCTCTCTCTCTCTCTCTCTCTCTCTCTCTCCTCTCTCCTCTCCTCTCTCTCTCTCTCTCACAAGCCTAGAGCGTGTCATGCTGCTCACTAATCTTTCATCCCCCACTATCTCACTAATCTCTGTCCTTTCTACGCACTTGTGGAGTGAACCGCATCATAATCCGAGCATGTCCACGTGTACTTTTCTTCTTCACCTTCAACTAGGCCTATCCTGTAGGTTTTGTAGACCGTGGGGGCACCTCTGAAGAGTCTGCAACCAGCTTCCTCCACTCCCGCAGTCCTCTGCTATCTGTAGCAAATCGTTCCCTCAAGGCCAGTCCACTCTCTGATGTTGTCTTCCCATCGTTTCCTCTGTCCGCCTCTTCGTCTCCCTCTTTGTACTGTTTCCTGTCGGACAGTCTTTCTGTTTGGAAACTCGAAATTTTAATGAGGGTAATTGGAAAAGCCAGAGGCTTCTGTACACCAGGCCCTCATGGGGACAAAATGAAACAAATATGAAAAAATCAATAAATTAACAGACAACTGAATGTAAGATATAGAAAAGTAATCAATCAGTCCTTTTGCCATTCAATTATTGCTAAATCAGGAAACCATTGAGAGACGACATAAGTTAACCAATCAAAGGAATAAACAAGACCAATCAAACATGAACAAAATCCCCTCCCTGACACCCCCTCCCGTAAACAAACATTTTTCCCCAAATTGAGAGCCCTAACACCCCCCTCCCCTAAACAAACATTTTTCCCCAAATTCCCCAGTCTTCGCCAGTCCACATGTTGGTGTGACGTGCCAACACCACTTCAGTTTGCGTTTTATTGTTGTTGTTTTGTTTTGTTTTTTAATGAAGTCAGGAGCTCTTCATATGGACCGATGGTGTTTGTGATTCTGGTTTTCACTTCTTGGTTAGTGATGTGTTTCATGACACGTATTTACATGTGTGCTAAGGCATATGCACCTTTCTTGTCAAAGAGGAATGTGACAGTTGCTATTTCCTTCTCCTGGTGGAATAGTCTTTGTTTTAGTCTCCTAAATTTGTGACGCTCCACCACATAAGGAGTTGCATTGCACCAGAAATCAATTTTAAGTTATTGACATTTTATTAATCTGCAATGAAATGGCTATACAATAGAAAAAACAGAATGAAAATCGGAAAATTCTATGAAAAGTTATTACAAGTTGAAATGATAGACTGCTGGAAATGACAAAATGAGAAACGGACGTTTAGCATCTTAATAAATGGTCATAATGAGGGCTTGGGCATTTTTAAAGCATGTTTAAAAGCAAAGGGATACAAAATTATGACTGGATATTTCTTTACAAGGTAGAATAATGGCTATAGTATTATAATCAATCAGAATCTGAAAATTGCCAACTTGACCCCACCTGCCTTTAATAGCTTCTAGCGGAAAAGTGAGTTCTGTGCTAAGCGACTCATTTCGTGGTGGAGCGTCACCTATGTGTGGCTGCACTGAAGCTTTGGTGTCCAGACTGCTCTCTCTCTGCAGGGAGGGGCTCTGTGTTCACACCAGCATCGAGTCTCCTGGGGAGGTCGACATTTACACACCTGTTGACGAGTTTGTGCCATTTGTGTGTACTCACACTGAAGTGCAAAGGCCCTTTCCGCTCCTATCTGTCCATTCAACAACTAATTGAGCCTGTTCTGATATTCCCTCTCACTCTTTTTTTCTCTTTGATCTGTGT
>JASPKP010008865.1:0-5000 GCA_030674155.1 Stramonita haemastoma
TGGAAAAGCATTGAAGGCTGTTGCTGGAATCAAAAGATTGTATTTCAGGTTGAAGAATCTTCCAGCAGCTACAGTTTTTAGTATTTTTGATACAAAGGTAAAACCAATCCTCCTTTATGGTTCTGAAATTTGCGGTTTTCAGCAATTTAATGACATTGAAAAAATACAGGTAAAAATATGCAAAAGTGGTCCTAGGGGTCGGCAGAGATGTTAAAAATAACATTTGCCTTGGTGATTGTGGTCGATACCCCATTTTTGTTGATTCTGTCACCAGGGTCATCAAATATTGGCTAAAGCTTTTGAATATGCCTGATCATAGATATCCCAGACAATGTTACAATATGTTGTGTAAACAGGATGAAGCAGGGAGAACAAATTGGGTTACCCATGTTAGGAAGATTCTTTGTACCCATGGATTTGGTTTTGTTAGGACAATGCAGAACTGTGGTAGTTCTTCATCCTTCATAAAGGAATTTAAAAGACGAATACAGGATGTGTACCAACAAGAATGGCATGATTCTCTATCAGCATACCCTGACTATTTAGATTATCATCGGATTATCTGTAGAGCAAACTATGTATGTAAAGTGGAATCTTTAGAATATCGTAGAGCTATATGTTTACTAAGGTCAAACAGATTGCCTTTAAATGGAATTTCACGTTATGGTAAACCAGTTACCCATCCATTCTGCTCACAGTGTGATGGTCAACAAATTGAAGATGTGTGTCACTTTTTGCTTGTATGCCCTAAATATGCTGTGCTACGAAGAAAATGTATTCCTTTGTATTACTACAGATTTCCTTCGACTCTTAAAGTTCAGCTTCTTTGTATGTGCACTAGACCTAGTTTGATGTTTAAAGTTGGATTATTTCTTACTAAATGTTTAGATATCAGAAGTAATGATGTTCACCATACATAAAAGTACATGTTTAAATGTTGTTCCTATGGGCTATATGGCCTGCAAAAACAGAATAAAAGTTATTGTTGTTATTGTTATTGTTGTTACTGTTATTGTTGTTATTGTTATTGTTAAAACACACACACACCACTAACACACCCCCCCCCCACATGCACACAACATCACATACACATTCCTTACACACACACACGCACACACACACTACCACACACACACACACACACACACACACACACACACACACACACACACACACACACACACACACACACACACACACCACACACACACACACAAAACATTCTCTCTCTCACCCCCTTCCTCTCTCTCTCTCCTTCCATTTTAATCCCTAAAGAGAAATCCCATTTTCCAGGGAATAGCCAGTCCTCAATACCTGAACCTTCTTCATAGTTCTGCACACGTCAAGGGCATAGACAATGAAGGTTGTTTTTTTTCCGTAACATTTTTTTGTACCCACCTAGGATTGACATACAAGCTCAATAACCCTTTTCAACGAACCCTACTTCAGCTCTAGCACTTAGCGCCAAGCAAGAGAGAGAGAGAGAGAGAGAGAGAGAGAGAGAGAGAGAGAGAGAGAGAGAGAGAGAGAGAGAGAGAGAGAGAGAGAGAGAGAGAGAGAGAGATACACGGGTGGGTGGATGGGGGTAGGCGTCTACAAAATATATATCAGTAGATAAATCTCCATACCCAAAAGGGGGTTGGCAACACTTGGGAGAGAGAGAGAGAGAGAGAGAGAGAGAGAGAGAGAGAGAGAGAGAGAGAGAGAGAGAGAGAGAGAGAGAGAGAGAGAGGACTGGAAACTGGTGGGAGTGGTTTAAGTAGGTATCAAAACAGGATGTGGGGTACAGGCCATGTAACAGAAGCCCATGCACACAAACATGCACACACACCACCCAAGCATGCACGCACACACACACAACACATACACACACACACGCGCGCGCCACACACATACACACACTCACACATGCACATACACACATATACACACACAACCACTCACACATGGCACAGGCATGCACACACAAACACCTTTTGTTATTTTCAATGTTTTTTATAGGTGCTTGACACCCAACCACACCCCATACGCACTGAAACACACCCATACATGTACACAGACACTGACGCATACACATATGCACACACAGGCGTGAGAGCACACACACACACACACACACACACACACACACACACACACACACACACACACACACACACATCTCTCTCCTCTCTCTCTCTCTCTCACTCACTCACCCCACAGAGAGAGAGAGAGAGAGAGAGAGAGAGAGAGAGAGAGAGAGAGAGAGAGAGAGAGAGAGAGGAGAGAGAGGAGAGAGAGAGAGAGAGAACAAATCCTTATTGAAAAAATGCCTTCGCCCTTTTTGAAGGGGTGTTTGTAAATATTCAAAATTTGAAAAATCTTTATTTTTATGAAAAATTAGTGAAATCAATGTAGAATACTGCTATCTCTATAATCTGATATGTTTTATGTGGGTACACGGAAAAAATGTTCACCGTTTCAGTGCAGCTTTGGTGTGTAAATTTGAACACGTTTGGGCTCTCTTGGGAACTTCATACTGATCAACTCTTTTTTGATATCCTCTCAAACTGAACAACACTGATTGAAATGAATTTCATCCTCGTTTTCTTCTTTACACAATGTACAGATCAAAGTCATTGTCTTGGAGAGATAGGAGGAGAGAGAGAGAGAGAGAGAGAGAGAGAGAGAGAGAGAGAGAGAGAGAGAGAGAGAGAGAGAGAGAGAGAGAAGAGAGAGAGAGAGAGAGAGAGAGAGAGAGAGCACTGAACACACTGAACACTGAAATGATTTAATTGCACATTGGCCTTGGGCCACAATACAATGCAGAGTAGGTTTGGGAAAGCATCACGATTTAAAGCAGTACAAAATATACAGTAATCAACATTCCATACATAGAGAGATAGACAGAAGACTGACAGGCAGGCAGACAGACACAAAGACAAAGATACAACTTTCATCTCAATGCTTTGTTTCACTGTCCATACACTGAACAACAACAACAACAACAAAGAAACATACACAAAAGAGAAAGGAAAAACAAGAGCAGGAATATTAGATAATAAGCAAATGATAATAGTAAGATAACGATTGCACCAGAGCTTTACAACAATACAGCACAACCTATCAGTTTTAAATCACCATCAAATAGCAAATAACCCTTCAATTCAACATTCCCAAACCATTATCAAGAAACTGAAAGGAAATCAAATAGCAAATAACCCTTCAATTCAACATTCCAAACCATTAGCAAGAAACTGAAAGGAAATCAAATAGCAAATAACCCTTCAATTCAACATTCCCAAACCATTAGCAAGAAACTGAAAGGAAATCAAATAGCAAATAACCCTTCAATTCAACATTCCCAAACCATTAGCAAGAAACTGAAAGGAAATCAAATAGCAAAAAACCCTTCAACATTCCCAAACCATTATCAGCAAACTGAAAGTAAATCAAATAGCAAAAAACCCTTCAACATTCCCGAACCATTATCAGCAAACTGAAGGTAAATCAGTCTCTCGAAGACATAAGTGGAATGGGGGTCTAGAGATAACACACCAGCCTAGAAAGCGAAAAGTCCGGGTGTGGTGGTTGATTCCAACTTTCCCTTCTCCATTAAAAAAAAAAAAATTATTTCTAGGATAATGGACAATTAGACCATTAGACCATGAGTGGTGGTCTGTGTGCTAGTCTTTGGAATGAGACGATGAACCGAGGTGGGATGAGACCGTATATGGAGGTCCAGTGTTACAGTAGCTATTTAGGCATGTGAAAGAAAAGAACGGCAACAAGCGAGCTGTTCCTGGAAAAGATCTGTAGAAAAAAGCCTCTCTGATAAGGAAACAAATACAGTCCCAGACAAGAAAAAAAAAACGAATAATGGGTGGCGCTGATCTAGTGGCGAAGCTCTCTCCCCAGGAAGAGCAGCCCGAATTTCTCGGAAAAAAAAATCTGCCGTGACTAAAGGTGGTATAGAAAATAAAAATAAAATGAAGTTCTACCTTTCCAAGTATGTCAGTTGTTGATCGGAATGCCGTGTTGCTTGCAACCAAATCTGTCACAGTTGGCCCTCCACCACCCCTCCTTTTTTTTTTTTTTAAAGCCTAAAAGGTTTGATGGATTGGTGTGGCTGTTATGAGTAGATCAACGGCCTTCCTCAGTGGAGCAGATAAAAAAAAGTATAAAAAGAAGATATAAAAGGAATGAGACGTTATCGATTATCAATGCGTGCTCTTTCCTCTCAGGTGGGAGGGAGATCGTCTTGCTACTTGTTCAATGTCAGGCACTGGATAGAGAGGTAAGTTGAAATGAGTTGTGTAATGGTAGAAACTATCTCATGTGCTTGGAGCTGTTGATTTCAACAGACTTATCTCCATTCAGCAAACTGTTTGTAAGTAAGACTAGGAACGAGATAATAACAAGAAGAAGACAGAAGGTTATGTTGCGCTCGAGTACACCCGCTTTTTTTCTTTTCTTTCTTTTTTTTTTTTTTTTTTACACATGGCAGTTAAGCTGATCGTGATGTGTTAAGGTTTGTCTTATTGCGCAGCAGAAATTCGACTGTGGAAAAAGGAGATTACCCTCGCCATGATAATATCGGCAAGATAAAAAAAAAAAACCCATTGATTTAAATATATAGTGGGAAATACACGTAGTGGGTGGATATATTAGCTTAGCATGCAGCGTGTGACTTGTAACGAATACTTCTGTGGCTGTGTTTTTTTTTTCTCAGGTGAAGAGTTGAAAGTGACTGCACTTTAGGATCATTCCGACGCTGGTTCTGTTGTAGATTGAATAGGTTTGGGATGAATTAACAAATTATTGATTGCAGTTACAATTGCTCTGACACCAAAGGTAAGTGGTGCATTTATTTATAAGTAGTGCACAGAAGGGAAAAAAACGGAAGACGTACATACCATTTATCAAATGCTTGAAACACAAATTTGTGTCGAAGATAGTTATGCTTGTTGCCATTGATTATTTCTGTCCGATTTGCTCAGTTCCGTGCAACCAACAACAAT
>JASPKP010008866.1:0-11025 GCA_030674155.1 Stramonita haemastoma
GACCTTGCCGCCCGCACTTTTCCGCAGTTCCAGAGCCCAGGGCACCAAGACCGTATTCTACTGTATGCAGACAAACTGGACAACCATTTTTGAGGTGTGTGGCACTGCAATTGTGCGACACCACAGCCCCGAAGATGGCAACCCCGCTTGTACATGGCCCAAGTTTGTCGCATAGAAACAGAGTACAGTGTACGCAAAAATCACCCCTACAACACCATCCAATAATAATTTCATATAATATCATACACCACATAATCTGCCGGTCCCCTCCACACGCACAAACACAAAAAACCGCACACACAAACACCAGCGAACGCGCGCACGCGCGCATGCATACCCACCCTACCCATGAATAAGAGCTAAAGAACTAGAAGCATTGTGACGCAAACGCCGATTTTCGGGACCTTGCCGCCCGCACTTTTCCGCAGTTCCAAGAGCCCCAGGGCACCAAGACCGTATTCTACTGTATAGCAGACAAACTGGACAACCATTTTGAGGTGTGTGGCACTGCAATTGTGGCGACACCACAGCCCCGAAGATGGCAACCCCGCTTGTACATGGCCAAGTTTGTCGCTAGAAACAGAGTACAGTGTACGCAAAACTACCCCTACAACACCATCCAATAATAATTTCATATAATATCATACACCACAATAATCTGCCGGGTCCCCTCCACACGCACAAACACAAAAAACCGCACACACAAACACCAGCGAACGCGCGCACGCGCGCATGCATACCCACCCTCCCATGAATAAGAGCTAAAGAACTAGAAGCATTGTGACGCAAACGCCGTTTTCGGACCTTGCCGCCCGCACTTTTCCGCAGTTCCAGAGCCCAGGGCACCAAGACCGTATTCTACTGTATGCAGACAAACTGGACAACCATTTTTGAGGTGTGTGGCACGCAATTGTGGCGACACCACAGCCCCGAAGATGGCAACCCCGCTTGTACATGGCCAAGTTTGTCGCATAGAAACAGAGTACAGTGTACGCAAAAATCACCCCTACAACACCATCCAATAATAATTTCATATAATATCATACACCACAATAATCTGCCGGGTCCCCTCCACACGCACAAACACAAAAAACCGCACACCACAAACACCAGCGAACGCGCGCACGCGCGCATGCATACCCACCCTCCCATGAATAAGAGCTAAAGAACTAGAAGCATTGTGACGCAAACGCCGTTTTCGGGCCAACCTTGCCGCCCGCACTTTTCCGCAGTTCCAGAGCCCAGGGCACCAAGACCCGTATTCTACTGTATGCAGACAAACTGGACAACCATTTTTGAGGTGTGTGGCACTGCAATTGTGGCGACACCACAGCCCCGAAGATGGCAACCCCGTTGTACATGCCAAGTTTGTCGCATAGAAACAGAGTACAGTGTACGCAAAAATCACCCCTACAACACCATCCAATAATAATTTCATATATATCATACACCACAATAATCTGCCGGGTCCCCTCCACACGCACAAACACAAAAAACCGCACACACAAACACCAGCGAACGCGCGCACGCGCGCATGCATACCCACCCTCCCATGAATAAGAGCTAAAGAACTAGAACATTGTGACGCAAACGCCGTTTTCGGGACCTTGCCGCCCGCACTTTTCCGCAGTTCCAGAGCCCAGGGCACCAAGACCGTATTCTACTGTATGCAGACAAACTGGACAACCATTTTTGAGGTGTGTGGCACTGCAATTGTGGCGACACCACAGCCCCGAAGATGGCAACCCCGCTTGTACATGGCCAAGTTTGTCGCATAGAAACAGAGTACAGTGTACGCAAAATCACCCCTACAACACCATCCAATAATAATTTCATATAATACATACACCACAATAATCTGCGGGTCCCCTCCATCACGCACAAACACAAAAAACCGCACACACAAACACCAGCGAACGCGCGCACGCGCGCATGCATACCCACCCTCCCATGAATAAGAGCTAAAGAACTAGAAGCATTGTGACGCAAAACGCCGTTTTCGGGACCTTGCCGCCCGCACTTTTCCGCAGTTCCAGAGCCCAGGGCACCAAGACCGTATTCTACTGTATGCAGACAAACTGGACAACCATTTTTGAGGTGTGTGGCACTGCAATTGTGGCGACACCACAGCCCCGAAATGGCAACCCCTTGTCATGGCCAAGTTTGTCGCATAGAAACAGAGTACAGTGTACGCAAAAATCACCCCTACAACACCATCCCAATAATAATTTCATATAAAATCATACACACAATAATCTGCCGGTCCCCTCCACACGCCACAAACACAAAAAACCGCACACACAAACACCAGCGAACGCGCGCACGCGCGCATGCATACCCACCCTCCCATAAAAGAGCTAAAGAACTAGAAGCATTGTGACGCAACGCCGTTTTCGGGACCTTGCCGCCCGCACTTTTCCGCAGTTCCAGAGCCCAGGGCACCAAGACCGTATTCTACTGTATGCAGACAAACTGGACAACCATTTTTGAGGTGTGTGGCACTGCAATTGTGGCGACACCACAGCCCCGAAGATGGCAACCCGCTTGTACATGGCCAAGTTTGTCGCATAGAAACAGAGTACAGTGTACGCAAAAATCACCCCTACAACACCATCCAATAATAATTTCATATAATATCATACACCACAATAATCTGCCGGGTCCCCTCCACACGCACAAACACAAAAAACCGCACACACAAACACCAGCGAACGCGCGCACGCGCGCATGCATACCCACCCTCCCATGAATAAGAGCTAAAGAACTAGAAGCATTGTGACGCAAACGCCGTTTTCGGACCTTGCCGCCCGCACTTTTCCGCAGTTCCAGAGCCCAGGGCACCAAGACCGTATTCTACTGTATGCAGACAAACTGGACAACCATTTTTGAGGTGTGTGGCACTGCAATTGTGGCGACACCACAGCCCCGAAGATGGCAACCCGCTTGTACATGGCCAAGTTTGTCGCATAGAAACAGAGTACAGTGTACGCAAAAATCACCCCTACAACACCATCCAATAATAATTTCATATAATATCATACACCACAATAATCTGCCGGGTCCCCTCCACACGCACAAACACAAAAAACCGCACACACAAACACCAGCGAACGCGCGCACGCGCGCATGCATACCCACCCTCCCATGAATAAGAGCTAAAGAACTAGAAGCATTGTGACGCAAACGCCGTTTTCGGGACCTTGCCGCCCGCACTTTTCCGCAGTTCCAGAGCCCAGGGCACCAAGACCGTATTCTACTGTATGCAGACAAACTGGACAACCATTTTTGAGGTGTGTGGCACTGCAATTGTGGCGACACCACAGCCCGAAGATGGCAACCCCGCTTGTACATGGCCAAGTTTGTCGCATAGAAACAGAGTACAGTGTACGCAAAAATCACCCCTACAACACCATCCAATAATAATTTCATATAATATCATACACCACAATAATCTGCCGGGTCCCCTCCACACGCACAAACACAAAAAACGCACACACAAACACCAGCGAACGCGCGCACGCGCGCATGCATACCACCTCCCAGAATAAGAGCTAAAGAACTAGAAGCATGTGACGCAACGCCGTTTTCGGGACCTTGCGCCGCATTTTCCGCAGTTCAGAGCCAGGGACAAGACCGTTTACTGATGCAGACAACTGGACAACCATTTTTGAGTGTGTGGCACTGCAATTGTGGCGACACCACGCCGAAGATGCAACCCCGTTTACATGGCAAGTTTGTCGCATAGAAACAGATACAGTGTACGCGAAAACACCTAAAACACAATAATATTTCATATAAATATACACCACAAATCTGCCGGGTCCTCCACACGCACAAACACAAAAAGACCGCACACCAAACAAAAGCCCACCATCATAACTAGATAGATAAAAACTTATTTTCATGTGCGAACATTAAGCCTATCCCTAACAGGTTGGACACTTTTGTTGCAGCCTGTGACAAAAAGGCTATGTATGTAAAATAACTATGCAGAAATGTTCAATCATCCGAGCACCCTTTGCTACATATTTGTCAGCATGTAGGTCATTACCACCCCAAGAGAGAGAAGCAGAAGAGAGCCAGATGATGCAGAGAGAAGAGAGAGAAGAGAGAGAGAGAGAGAGAGAGAAGAGAGAGGAGAGAGAGAGGAGATGAGACGAGAGAGAGAGAGAGAGAGAGAGAGAGAGAGATGAGAGATGAGAGAGAGAGAGAGAGAGAGATGAGAGAGAGAGAGAGAGAGAGAGAGAGAGAGAGAGAGAAGAGTGTGTGTGTGTGTGTTGATATTTTGTGTGTGTGTATGTATCTGTGTGTCATTTTGTGTGTGTGTGTGTGTGTGTGGTGTGTGTGTGTGTGTGTGTTGTGTGTATGTGTGTGTGTAGTGTGTGTAGGTATGTGTGTCTGCATGGGGTGTGTGAGTGTGATTACGCACTCATCTGCACGTATGTGTGTACTCTCTCTCTCCTAGGATATGTGTGCCTATGTGTGGCCTGTTGCACGAGGATGTGCGGACATTCTCATCATCCATATTGTAAGTGCCTCTTTACCCTCCGAGTGGAGCCGCATCAGCGCAGACTCCACTCTCCCCCAAAAAATCCACCGACGAGACCACAAACCCAGGTCCCGCATGCGAACGCGCGCAGAAACACCCCACGCACACGCCAATCTCGCTTCGTCCCTGCAAGAGCAAGCCACCATATGCCGATGGAAACATGACAAGACCCACAAAACCATAAGTGCACGCATAGGACTGCTTCCACATCCTTAAAACAAAAACAAAAACAAAAAACCCAACAAAGAAATATGTCATCAATGATTTGGTCATCAAATTGCCATTTAACTGACACCTTCACAAGCTACATTGAGGTTGTTTTGGGCCCGTCTGTCCCCTTTTTCCCATTATATCATTACCTGTCATAATATCTCACACTGTTTTTCCATCATATGGCATACACTTCACGTTTTTCCATCATATCACAAACCCATCACGTTTTTTCATCATATCACAAACCCATCACGCTTTTCCATCACATCGCAAACCCATTACCCTGCTTGTTTTTCCATTACATCACAAACCCATCACCCTGCTTGTTTTTCCATCACACCACAAACCCATCACCCTGCTTGTTTTTCCATCATATCACAAACCCATCACGTTTTTCCAGCACATCACAAACCCATCACCCTGCTTGTTTTTCCATTATATCACAAACCCATCACCCTGCTTGTTTTTCCATCACACCACAAACCCATCACCCTGCTTGTTTTTCCATCATATCACAAACCCATCACGTTTTTCCAGCACATCACAAACCCATCACCCTGCTTGTTTTTCCATCACCTCACAAACCCACCTCACAAACCCATCACCCTGCTTGTTTTTCCATCACATCACAAACCCATCACATTTTTCCATCATATCACAAACCCATCACGTTGTTCCATCACATCAAACCCATCACGTTGTTCCATCACATCACAAACCCATCACCCTGCTTGTTTTTCCATCACCTCACAAACCCATCACCCTGCTTGTTTTTCCATCACATCACAAACCCATCACGTATTTCCATCATATCACAAACCCATCCCGTTGTTCCATCACATCACGAACCCATCACACTGTTTGTTTTTCATCATATCACAAACCCATCACACTGTTTTTCCATCACATCACAAACCCATCACCCTTTTTGTTTTTCATCATATCACAAACCCATCACACTGTTTTTCCATCACATCACAAACCCATCACCCTTTTTGTTTACATCACATCACAAACCCATCACACTGTTTGTTTTTTTCATCACATCACAAACCCATCACTCTGTTTTTCCATCACATCACAAACCCATAACACTGTTTTTCTATCACATATCACAGACCCATCACACGCATCATTTATAAACAATCACATCTTTAACTCATCTTTTAATCTATAGGTCATTACGTATTTAAACTGTCAGGTCATTTTTTGATTATCATAGCATCTTTCTACCACAACAGCTTTTAAAATATCCTGACAACATTCATCCTTCGCGTTATCAGTTTTCAGACTATAACATCGCGCGCGCGCGTGCGTGCGTGCGCGCGCGCGCGCGCGGTGTGTGTGTGTGTGTGTGTGTGTGTGTGTGTGTGTGTGTGTGTGTGTGTGTGTGTGTGTGTGTGTGTTTGTGTGTTTGTGGGTGTGGGTGTGTGTTTGTATGTCTGTGTGTTTATAACAGTCTGTATCAGTGTTTGTTTCTTCTTGCGTGTGCATGCCCGTTTGTGCACGCGTGTATGTACGTGTGAGTGTGTATGCATGTGCCCATGTGCACAGTCCTTATTCTGCTCTCATCAAAAAGGAGAGAGAGAGAGAGAGAGAGAGAGAGAGAGAGAGAGAGAGAGAGAGGAGAGAGAGAGATGAGAGAGAGAGAGAGAGAGAGAGAGAGAGAGAGAGAGAGACAGACAGACAGACAGACAGACAGACAGACAGACAGACAGACAGACAGACAGACAGACAGACAGACAGAGAGAGAATCAAAATGGGTCTATGAACCAAAGCGAAGCAGCTCAGCGAATAAGTTCTTGAACACAGCTTTCATCATTGCCGCTCTGTAGCTCTACTATTCATCTCTTTCAGCACTGACAGAAGCCCATGGTTTCTCTCCCCTTAAAGTTTGGCAGCTTCAGAAAAGTAGTGTATTATATTTACGGAAAATATTCTTTTCTCCTCACCACCATTTCTCCCAGGTAGATGCATGCTTGCTGCCCCCCCCCCCCCCCCCCCCCCCCAAATATCTCTGCACTAGGTGGGGAAAAAAAATCACCATCCTCTGGCCAAACAGCGCATGGATTACATCATATGATTGTGGGTTTTTTAATATATAATCTGACACTAGATTATGATCCTGTCGTTCTTTAACAGGTGAACTATCTCACAGAGAAGCAGACCCACTAGTCATATGCCTGCCTACTCATGTTAAAGTTGGAGAGGAAAAAAAAAAAAAAAAAAAAAAAAAAAAAAAAAGAAGAAGAAAAGGAATAAAAATAATTATGAAAAATAAATCAAGGTACACTGCATCCCTGATGTATCACTCATACAATCTATCATTTACCTTATCATGCAGCTGAGTGACACAAACAAGAAGGCATGTGAATACAATCCAAACAAAACGTGGCTACACACTCATGCACAAAACCATATATTCATATCTACCCACTCATATGTAAACATTTCAAAGAACTTACTAACCTTTTCATGAAAAAAAAACAACACAAGTCCGGCATAACCGTGTAAGCCCAAGGGAAAGAATACTCAACCAATAGTCTTTTTTTTTTTTTTTTTTAAACACAAAAACACTAATCCATGAAAAGGAAGAAAATACAACTATGACGAAGTGAATCCAATATGTACAACAGGGTGTTTCACCATTTCCCTATTACGTCATTTCTTTGAAAGGACTTTGTTGACGTCCATGTGAATTTCCAGTTTAATTATTTTTCCATTTTTCAGTTTCGTCAGAATTTTTCCATTTGACGACCATGCCGCAAGAGTGGCAGAATGTTGATTTGCTTTCTGCAACATTTTGTAGTTTCTCTGCGTGAGGTCTTCCCCGATGGACACGCCGGTTCTGCTTTAGCTTGCGGCGCTGCGCCAGAACCAGGCCCCTGACTCTCCTGGAGTGGAACCGGACAATGATGGGTCTCGGTCTGGATCCGCCGGTTTGCCAGTTCGGTGGGCAATCTCAATGTCTCCCGCAGACACCGAGACCCCCACTTTCTTGTTGAAGACGTCCATGCATTGGCGGACACAGTCCTCCACCGTTCCTTGTCTCCCCGGCCCTCCGCTACCCCGTACACCCGCAGACTGAACTGCCGTCCGTGCTGCTCCTGGTCGTTCAGGTCCCTTCTTAGCTCCTGGTCCGCCTTCACACACTGCTCTAGTTTGGCCTTCAGCTCCTTGTTCTCCTCCTCAGCGCTGCCACATCTCCCGCCAGAGCGTCTCTTTCATTTCTTAGTTCGAAAACCGTGCTCTCCAACTGCTCCATTCTGTAGTCTAATTTGGCTGTCCCTTTGTTTACATTTTCATGCAGCTCTTTAATGTCTTCTCTAGTTGCAAACAATTCTCTTTTGATTTCTTCCAGCACTTCTTGGACATCCATACTGTCGTTTTAAAATGTCTATCGTGTCCTGCCTCAGCTTCTTTTTATCCTGCCTGGTCTTTTCTTCTGAGGGTTGGGGACTTACACATGAGTCCGAGGTGGAAGATGTAGAGGAAGGTTTTCGCTTACTGGAACCAGGGAGGAAATCGAGCAATGGTGTGGTCATTTCTCACAGCACACACTTGGAATTTGATACACTGCATCAGCCGAATGGTTTTGCCAAAAGTTTACACATTTTCAAAACACGCCGAAAGTATATACATATATAATTTTTCTTATGCACAGGTCTGCACTTCGTTTGCCATTCGGGAGTTTGAGGCTTAAGTTTCACTCATTGTGCAAGATGTCTTCTTTTTTTTTTCAAGTTCAGCAAGTTACGAACTGAAAAACAAAATCAAACAAAACAAGTGACAGCCTTTCCACTCTGACTCCTCGGTCTTACATGACGCGCGCATGCATACCCACCCTCCCATGAATAAGAGCTAAAGAACTAGAAGCATTGTGACGCAAACGCCGTTTTCGGGACCTTGCCGCCCGCACTTTTCCGCAGTTCCAGAGCCCAGGGCACCAAGACCGTATTCTACTGTATGCAGACAAACTGGACAACCATTTTTGAGGTGTGTGGCACTGCCAATTGTGGCGACACACAGCCCCGAAGATGGCAACCCCGCTTGTACATGGCCAAGTTTGTCGCATAGAAACAGAGTAGAGTGTACGCAAAAATCACCCCTACAACACCATCCAATAATAATTTCATATAATATCATACACCACAATAATCTGCCGGGTCCCCTCCACACGCACAAACACAAAAAACCGCACACACAAACACCAGCGAACGCGCGCACGCGCGCATGCATACCCACCCTCCATGAATAAGAGCTAAAGAACTAGAAGCATTGTGACGCAAACGCCGTTTTCGGGACCTTGCCGCCCGCACTTTTCCGCAGTTCAGAGCCCAGGGCACCAAGACCGTATTCTACTGTATGCAGACAAACTGGACAACCATTTTTGAGGTGTTGTGGCACTGCAATTGTGGCGACACCACAGCCCCGAAGATGGCAACCCCGCTTGTACATGGCCAAGTTTGTCGCATAGAAACAGAGTACAGTGTACGCAAAAATCACCCCTACAACACCATCCAATAATAATTTCATATAATATCATACACCACAATAATCTGCCGGGTCCCCTCCACACGCACAAACACAAAAAACCGCACACACAAACACCAGCGAACGCGCGCACGCGCGCATGCATACCCACCCTCCCATGAATAAGAGCTAAAGAACTAGAAGCATTGTGACGCAAACGCCGTTTTCGGGACCTTGCGCCCGCACTTTTCCGCAGTTCCAGAGCCCAGGGCACCAAGACCGTATTTCTACTGTATGCAGACAAACTGGACAACCATTTTTGAGGTGTGTGGCACTGCAATTGTGGCGACACCACAGCCCGAAGATGGCAACCCCGCTTGTACATGGCCAAGTTTGTCGCATAGAAACAGAGTACAGTGTACGCAAAAATCACCCTACAACACCATCCAATAATAATTTCATATAATATCATACACCACAATAATCTGCCGGGTCCCCTCCACACGCACAAACACAAAAAACCGCACACACAAACACCAGCGAACGCGCGCACGCGCGCATGCATACCCACCCTCCCATGAATAAGAGCTAAAGAACTAGAAGCATTGTGACGCAAACGCCGTTTTCGGGACCTTGCCGCCCGCACTTTTCCGCAGTTCCAGAGCCCAGGGCACCAAGACCGTATTCTACTGTATGCAGACAAACTGGACAACCATTTTTGAGGTGTGTGGCACTGCAATTGTGGCGACACCACAGCCCGAAGATGGCAACCCCGCTTGTACATGGCCAAGTTTGTCGCATAGAAACAGAGTACAGTGTACGCAAAAATCACCCCTACAACACCATCCAATAATAATTTCATATAATATCATACACCACAATAATCTGCCGGGTCCCCTCCACACGCACAAACACAAAAAACCGCACACACAAACACCAGCGAACGCGCGCACGCGCGCATGCATACCCACCCTCCATGAATAAGAGCTAAAGAAACTAGAAGCATTGTGACGCAAACGCCGTTTTCGGGACCTTGCCGCCCGCACTTTTCCGCAGTTCCAGAGCCCAGGGCACCAAGACCGTATTCTACTGTATGCAGACAAACTGGACAACCATTTTTGAGGTGTGTGGCACTGCAATTGTGGCGACACCACAGCCCCGAAGATGGCAACCCCGCTTGACATGGCCAAGTTTGTCGCATAGAAACAGAGTACAGTGTACGCAAAAATCACCCCTACAACACCATCCAATAATAATTTCATATAATATCATACACCACAATAATCTGCCGGGTCCCCTCCACACGCACAAACACAAAAAAACCGCACACACAAACACCAGCGAACGCGCGCACGCGCGCATGCATACCCACCCTCCATGAATAAGAGCTAAAGAACTAGAAGCATTGTGACGCAAACGCCGTTTTCGGGACCTTGCCGCCCGCACTTTTCCGCAGTTCCAGAGCCCAGGGCACCAAGACCGTATTCTACTGTATGCAGACAAACTGGACAACCATTTTTGAGGTGTGTGGCACTGCAATTGTGGCGACACCACAGCCCCGAAGATGGCAACCCGCTTTACTGGCCAATTTTCGATAGAAACAGAGTACATGTACGCAAAAAATCACCCCTACAACACCATCCAATAATAAAATTTCAATTTTAAAATCATACACCACCTAACTCCGGGGCCCCCCCCCCCACGCACAAACACAAAAAACCGCACAACAAACCCCAGCGAACGCGCGCACGCGCGCATGCTACCCACCCCTTTCCCAAATTAATAAGAAC
>JASPKP010008867.1:0-7500 GCA_030674155.1 Stramonita haemastoma
CTTAGCTTAGAGAGAGACTAGAGATGAATGAGACAAAAGAAAGAAAAAACACAACAGTCACAGATCAACCTTTATACTGGCTACATTAGATCACATGTACATATGTGTATAACGTTGGTAGTGAGTAAAGGTTAAAGCATTTCATGTGATAGTAATTGAGGATTGGATGAGTAAGGATGGATGGATGGAGGATGGATGGATGGATGATGGATGGATGGATTGGATGGATGGATATATGGATGGATGGATGGATGGACTGATGGATGGATAGACAGAGAGAGAGAGAGAGAGAGAGAGAGAGAGAGAGAGGAGAGAGAGAGAGAGAGAGAGAGAGAGAGAGAGAGAGAGAAGAGGAGAGAGAGTGAGAGAGAGTAGAGAGGAGAGAGAGAGAGAGAGAGAGAGAGAGAGGAGAGTTGAGAGGGACACAGGGACAGGGGGAGAAAGACAAACATTTTTTTTATATATTCTTTTTATATCGAGGATAATGGAATAAGCACTCTTGTGCACTCCAGAGACAGTGGGAGAGAGACAGACTGAGAGAGACAGAGAGATATAATGAGACAGAGATACAGAGACAGACAGACAAACAGGTACACAAAGAGAGAGATGGACAGAGGGACAGAGACAGACTGACAGAGACAGGGACAGAAACAGAGAGAAAGGAGAGAGAGAGAGAGAGAGAGAGAGAGAGAGAGAGAGGAGAGAGAGAGAGAGAGAGAGAGAGAGAGAGAGAGAGAGAGAGAGAAGAGAGAGAGAGAAGAGAGAGAGATGGAGAGATGGAGAGAGAGGGAGGAGAGAGAGATACTGACTGACTGACTGACTGACTGACTGACTGACTGACTGACTGACTGACTGACTGACTGACTGAATGAATGAATGAATGAATGAAGGGTGGGAGGGATGAAGGAAGGAAGGGAGGAAGGAAGGGAGGGAGGAAGGAAGGAAGGAAGGAAGGATCTTCAATTTTTCAAGGGTTACAGATCAACATTCACATACTTTTTTTTATCCGTCCGTTGCCCTGATTACGGACTAAGAGAGAGAGAGAGAGAGAGAGAAGAGGAGAGAGAGAGAGAGAGAGACGAGAGAGAGGAGAGAGAGAGAGAGAGAGAGAGAGAGAGAGAGAGAGAGAGAGAGAGAGAGAGAGAGAGAGAGAGAGAGAGAGAGAGAGAGAGAGAAGAGAGAGAGAGAGAGAGAGAGAGAGGAGAGAGAGAGAGAGAGAGAGAGAGAGGAGAGAGGACGAAGATGAGAAGAGAGAAAACAAAGGCAGAGGAAGTGATAGAAAACAAGGTAGACAGACACAATACAGGTAGACAAACAAACAAACATGCAGGCAGACAGACAGACAAACAGACAGGCGAGCAGAGGAGGAGAATTGGTGAGGATGGGGAGGGGAGGGGGTGAAGAAAAGAACGAAAGAAAAGGCCTGTGGAGAAATCTAAGTGGTATCGATTTTATGCTACAGCAGGCCCCACCGCTCATCACATATGCACGAACGCTGACACGCACACACACACATACACACACACGCGCGCGTGCTCGCGCGCGCGAACATACACACATACACACACAAATCGCGTGCGCGCACAAACACACACATACACACTCAATTACTCTCTCTCTCTCTCTCTCTCTCTCTCTCTCTCTTCTCTCTCTCCTCTCTCTCTCTCTCTCTCTCTCTCTCTCTCTCTCTCTCTCTCTCTCTCTCTCTCTCTCTCTCTCTCTCTCTCTCTCTCTCTCTCTCTCTCTCTCTCTCTCTCTCTCTCTCTCTCTCTCTCTCTCTCTCCTCTCTCTCTCTCTCTCTCTCTCTCTCTTCTCTCTCTCTCTCTCTCTCTCTCTCTTCAGAACTATATGACTAAGAAAGAATGAAATTGTATGTTGCCTTTGTAGATTTTCAGAAGGCCTTTGGCACAGTTAAACATAACAGGTTATTACGTTATATGAAAGACCCAGGGAAAGGGGGGGGGGGGTGCATCACTTAAAAAGCTATACTGGCCAAGACTGTCCTACAGAGAGGAGACGAAGAGGCAGACAGAGAAAGCGATGGGAAGACAACATCAGAGAGTGGACTGGCCTTGAGTGAAACGATTTGCTACGGAAAGCTGAGGACGACGGTAAATGGAGGAAGCTGGTTGCTAAACCTTCAGTGGTGCCCCAACGGTCTATAAGACTGTGAGATAGGTAAAGGCGAAGATGTTACCCTAGTAGCACCGTTAAAAAAAAACTTCAGTTACATAGACAAAAACCAATGATTTTTCGGAAGATGAAGATTCCAACAAAAATGGATTGAAAATTCTGGTGAAGACACCCATACAAGCTTGACAAGAATAACACAGAAGAAATCTTTCGAAATTCTCAGCCAAAAAGTTGACTTCACCAAAACAGCATAATGCCAGCATCACTGAGGTCAAAGATGGTTAAAAAAAATCTTACACAAGAAGGAGATATTGCAACAAAGGAAAAGGATGGATAGAACATTGTTCTGAACTTTACCACAAACACAGCATCGAAGCTCCAAGAGATTAGCGAAAATAAGAATCATCAGATAAGACAAACTTACTTTATACCCCGTTACGCAGTCACAACCGCAGTAAAAGCACCAGGAAATGTCAAGACTTCTGGCACTGACAACATAGAAGACACTACAGCCAAGTGGTTAAGACGATTTCACTTCAACCCCATGGGTTCATGCATGAAGTTGTGGGTTCGAATCCTGCCGGCGTGTGGTGAATTAACGGTAGGGATTTTTACGATCTCCTAAGCCAACTTCAAATGCAGACATGTCAGTGTCTTCATTCCCTTCGTGTATGTACACATACAGAAGTCTTTCGGATGAGACTGTAAACCAAGGCCCCGTGTGCGAACGCACGCAGAACATCTTGCGCACACGTTAAATCCTGTTCTGCTTTTCGTAAGAGTAGGCCATTGTGTGCCGGTGGGAACAGATGAAAAAATTTACAAAACTGCATACACACAGTGATTGGACGAAAAAAAAGCATATGAGTGCTTATTCCATTATCCTCGATATAAAAGAATGTTTAAAAAGTTAATAAATATGCAAAAATCCCGTGATTATTAATGTCAGCGTTCTTTGGGTAACAGAAACACGAACATCCCCAACATGGATCCCCAACGTCGGAATGCGGCTACCTTCATGGTGAGCAAACACGGTGGTAGCGACAGAATCTCACCATCAGTGAATCTCATCAGAGTTCTAGACTAGGGAGGAAAATGAACAGCATTATGATTATACCACATGATAGAGAAACAGGAAACGATTTTCTAGTTGTTACATGGGAACGGGATAGCCTGGTTGTTAGAGAGTGATGTGCTTTGCGCTCGTGATCTGCTAAAAATGTTAGCGTTCTTTGGGTAACAGAAACACGAACATCCCCAACATGGATCCCCAACGTCGGAATGCGGCTACCTTCATGGTGAGCAAACACGGTGGTAGCGACAGAATCTCACCACCATCTCATATTTAATAGGTTTGAATCTCATTCAGGAAGATTTTTTCTTTGGAGTTAACATCAGTGCCAACTCCACTCCCCCCCTAAAAGTTCTTCGGATGAGACTATAAACCGATGTCCTGTGTTCGAAGGCACGCAGAAAATCTTGCACACACGTTAAAACCCGCGGATCGCTTTTTGAAGAGTAAGCCATTGTGTGCCGGTGGGAACGGATGACAAAATTTACAAAACTGCATACACATAGGAATGGATGTAAAAGAAAGAAGCACATGAGTGTTTATTCCATTATCCTCGAAATGAAAAATAAAGCAAATTAATATTAAAACTCCGAAGAATGGTCTGCAACACATACTCTGAGATGACAAAGTATTTGAAACTGAATTTGTATTTGAAGAAAAGGAGATTTCTAATAAGCAAGCCCATTATTCTTTCGTTAAACTGCGTCTGTTCCATTTACAGAAAAATGACCTATGACAGTCTATACATATATATATATATATATATATATATACATATATATATATATATATATATACATATATATATGTGTGTGTGTGTGTGTATATGTGTATATATATATATATATATATATATATATATATATATATATATATATATGTATGTATGTATGTATGTATGTATGTATGTATGTATGTATGTATGTATGTATGTATGTATGTATGTATGTATGTATGTATGTATGTATGTATGTATGTATGTATGTATATGCAGTGGCATGCGCAAAAACCTCACCATTGGTGAAAACTTCGGAGATCTAGCCCAGGAACGAAAGCAGTAACAGAAAGAAGATTATGGTGAAGAAGAAAACCACTACAAATATAGATAAAAAGTTCAAGAAGGAAAAGACAGGGATTTTTATTTTAAGTTGTATCTTTTTGTCGACTATTAAACAGTGTGGAAAAAATCATACATGATTATTGTTGTCTGCCATCTAAAAATTGGACATATAAACAGTGCGTCGTAGGTAAAAGGTAAAAGGTAAAGGTGTCCCATAACCTACGTGGTCGTAGGGGAGGCATCAGAGACCTCAGCTTCTCCAGGGGCCAGCATATTGAGGGCGGCGCCCATCTCCTCTCCCTCGCTGCTTTTATCTTCCCTGACCCTGAGGAGAGCAGTTATCCATTTACAGCTGGGTGAACTGGTTGCGTTGTAGAGGACAGAAAAAATGGGAACATGAAAAATACATTGTTTGTGTAAGTGTGTATGTGTGAGGGAGGGGAGGGGGGGTTATCACAAGAATTTATGTTGAATTGCAGTTTTATATGTTTAATTGCTATGCTGTATAATAACTGAACTGTTCGGGTCGTTGTTTTGATGTGTTTTTGTTGTGTTTTTTTTTTTTACTTTGTGTTTGTTGAATTCAGCTTTTAACCCAAACTTCTTATGTTGATTTTTTGTTGTTGTAAAATATCCAGTTCAACAGCCAAAGAGAAAAGTCTTACAAAAAGGGTTGTAATAATCGGTTTATACTTGATAGCCATGATGAAAAAGCCGTAAATGGAAATTGTCTGCACCCTTTTTCAACAGTCATTGTTCATTTTCTCCTTTCCCAACCTCCTCTTCCTTCTCATTCTCCTCCTCTTCCTACTCCTTCTTCTCCTCATTCTCTTTACAAAACAACATAATATGTCAGTCAGAGGAAGCCAAGAATTCTTTTAATGAATATATGAAACTTAGAGATAACCAGGTGGGTAGAATAACCTTAGTTGTCAGAGCGGTGCGTTAGCGACCTGACGTCCCGGGGTTCGAGCCTGGGTTCAAATCACCACCAAAACACCAGTTCAAGGGGATATTTTTTATTTGAAGTTTATACCAGCATTGACTCCACTCCTCCGAAAGTTCTCGGGATGAGACTAGAACCCGAGGTCACCGGTGCGAAGGTATGCAGAACATCTTGCGCTCACGTTATAACGCGTTTCGGAAGACCGGCTCATTTCTGGCGGTAAGTAACCGTTTTAGAGTAAAGTTAAAGTCTGTCCCGAGCCTAAGGCTCATCAGGCCGGTGCTTACCCGGTTTCTGTGGCGTTAAACGACTGAGAGTCATAGACTCCCCCCTGGATAGGACGCCAGTCTATCGCAGGGTTAACCCCCAACACAAAGTTGGTACCCCTTTTACACCTGGGTGGGGTGGGAAAATAGCCGTGAAGTGCCTTTTCCAAGGGCACAACGCCATAGCCCAAAGCTGGGATCGAACCCGCAACCTTTAGATTTCGAGTCCAACGCCCTAACCACTAGACTACAGCGGCGGCTTAACGGTTTATAAACAATACAAAAAACATAGAAATACAAAACACACAAATACACCTGCACACTTTTGCAAGTGTGTGGTCTAGAGGTAACAAACCTCCCTAGAAAGAGAAATGTTCTGGATACGAAATCTGTGGTGGTTCAATACCCATTTGTACCTGAAACTCCCCCCCCCCCCCCCCCCATCCATCTATTTAACCGTACCGTGAGATGTTGTCTGGGTGCTAGTCTTTTTGGGATGAGACAATAAACTGAAGCCCCTACTGCAACACACACATTCAGCGCAGGTAAAAGAATCTACGGCAACAAGAGATTTGTTCCTGGTAAAATTCTGTAGAAAAAAGCCATTCTTGTAGGGAAACATACAAACACGCAGACAGGAATGTTTTGTATTAATGTGAGTGGCACTAACCTTGTGGCGGCGTGCTCTCCCTGGGAGAGCAGCCCGAATTTCACGCAGAGAGGTCTGCCGTGACTTAAAGGGACATACAATTTCCTATTTGTCCATGCCTTCAACATTTTGAAATTCCCTTCACCCTGCCTAAATGTATAGCCTCTATAAGTGTGTGTGTGGGGGGGGGGGGGGGGCGGGGGGGGGGGTGTGTGTGCGTGTGAGTGTGCTTTCGAATTTGCTAGAATTATTCATTGTCATTGGTTGCTTGTTTGTTGTGAGGGTCGAGTGCAAGCGCTTTGATTTGTTTTTACAGGATATAGCGCTCTATAAATTCCATGTTTTTTATTATTATTATCATTATTATTATTATTATTATTATTATTATTATTATTATTATCATCATCATCATCATCATCATCATCATCATCATCATCATCATCATCATCATCATCATCATCATATTATTATTATTATTATTATTATTATTATTATTATTATTATTATTATTATTATTATTATTATTATCATCATCATTAATACAATAATAAAAAAAATTAATACAATATATATCATACAATAAAAATACGATTAACATTATCCCCGAGGTCGGAGAGTGGATACCTTAATGAAGGGTAAAAACAGTCACTTACTCAAAATCTTTTGCCATTGGAGAAACTTGGAGCTCTTAGCTGATGGGCTCATAAAAGCCAGCACAAAACAAAGAAGAGAAAAAAAACCACATTTCAGCTGTATTTTCTGAAGTTGATGTACAAGTAAATGTTGGTTTTGTTTTATTTTTGATTTTCCTCTATATGTGTGTGTGTTTGTGTGTGTGTGTGTGTGTGTGTGTGTGTGTGTGTGTGTGTGTGTGTGTGTGTGTGTGTGTGTGTGTGTGTGTGTGTGTGTGTGAGTGTGTGTGTGTGTGCGCGTAAGTGTGTGTGTGTGTATGTGCGTGCATGCGTATGTGCGTGCGTGCGTGCGTGTGCACGCGCGTTGGGGTGTGGGCATGGGGGGAGAGAAGAGAGGGCTTTCATATAAACAGCTACTGATCGAAATGTCGCACAGCTGTCAGTTTTCCCCACTTTCAACTACTCTCAGCTGCTATTCATTTCATCTCACCCTAGCCCAGCTAGTGCTAACTACAGCAGGAACTGACCACACTATCTTGGAGTTGGCGAAAGGAAGGGGTGTGCTTACTTTTAGCACTGGACCCTCGACCCTTGACTGAGTGATGCCGGATTTGCGGGCTGTAGATGCTGTGACAAGCTGCTGACAGAACCATTCACCAGCATAAAGAATCATTCTTTCGTAAAGTGTAAGGAATTAGGCAGAATTAAAGCAGAGATAATGATGCTGTCAGCGCTCACAATA
>JASPKP010008868.1:0-11025 GCA_030674155.1 Stramonita haemastoma
GAAGGGGGGAGTGTGTTGCTTCAGGTGTGAAGGGGGGAGTGTGTTGCTTCAGGTGTGAAGGGGGGAGTCTGCTGTCAGACATTGATGTGCAGGTGTCAGCATGGGACGCTTTTCACTTATATGAATATAATTATCATGATCTCTGTATCACCTGACATGAATATAGTTATCGTGATCTCTGTATCACCTGACATTAATATAATTATCATGATCTCTGTATCACCTGACATGAATATAATTATCGTGATCTCTGTATCACCTGACATGAATATAATTGTCGTGATCTCTGTATCACCTGACATGAATATAATTATCGTGATCTCTGTATCACCTGACATGAATAATTGTCATGATCTCTGTATCACCTGACATGAATAATTATCGTGATCTCTGTATCACCTGACATGAATAATTATCATGATCTCTGTATCACCTGACATGAATAATTATCGTGATCTCTGTATCACCTGACAGCTGTAGTTCATTGCTTGATGACAGAATGTTTAAAAATTGAAGATGGTGTGTGTGTGTGTGTACATGCACACGCACATGCTCACCTATGCATGCACACTCATGCAAAAGTGAATGTGAAGTTTTTGTTTTTCCATCTGTAAAAAAAGCTTATATATATGAAGAAACTCACACAAGACCTGTGTACATCTACATACACACACTTATGTGTACACTTTTATGCAGATGCACATCACACACATACACACACACACACAAACACACACATACACCACACTACACTACACTACACTACACTACACTACACTACACTACACTACACTACACTACACCACACCACACCACACCACACCACACCACACCACACCACACCACACCACACTACACTACACTACACTACACTATACTACACTATACACACACACACACACACATACACACACACACACAACACACACACACACACACACACATCACACACACACACACACACACACACACACACACACACACACAACACACACACACAAACCCTTTTCCCCCTTTTTTCCTTTCTTTTTGATTGATTGATTGTTAGGGAATTTCTGCTTTGTTTTTTGTTTTTGTTCTTTTCTTTAGATAGATGGCTTGATCAAAAATGCAAATCGATGCTTATTCAATGTACCATCTGGAAATCAAAATTTGATTTGATTTGATGATTTGATTTGACAAACACACACCATACACTTGTACACACAGCTGTGATATGAACTGGAGGAGTATGCCTTGGTCATTATTAAGCATGCTTTAGTCCAAAATCTTTCAGTTCCATGTTTCTGCACCGTCCTCTCTACACACAATACTGATAAAGATTGTGTGTAAAGATGAACAATATTTTCTTCCTTTTGCACCTGTTGGGGTGTGGAGTCAGAAGGTCGGACATCAGGTAATAACAGGAAGAAGTGAAACTTTAATCAACAGAAAATTCAATGGAGTATATTTGAGCAAATTAATACACAACTGTATACAATGTAAAATCTTTTGTGACAAAGACAGCACGTCTTTGTGATTCACAGATAACATCAGTTGACTCAAACTATAGCTGACTTTGAGGTAAGAAAGCATTGTGACAAATGTTTCTGTTGCAAATTGGCATGCAGGGGGCATTCGGTAATGAAGAGACATTCATCACCATTTTCAAGCATACCACATTTATCGTATAATCTTTTCCTTAGAGTGGCAAAATGGTGATCCACCTCAACTGGTGATTTATAATTTGAGTGCCTTAAGTAGATGAGAGAGTAAATGAAAATATCTGGTAAACTAGAAATATGTATATCTATCCTCTCCAGATTCAGTTTTGAAATATTTTCATGAAAAAATTGAATATGTGCTTCCATTCCCTATTGCCATTTCTGATTAAAAACTTTTGTAAAGTGTATGTTTGACACTGCTACACAAGTTATGAATGTCTGTAAAATATTGGTTACTCTGTCAAATTTTGGTTACTCTGTAAAATATTGTTTACTATGTAGAATATTGGTTACTATCCCCTGTAGAATATTGAATACTATGTAAAATATTGATTACTCTGTAAAATAGTGATTACTCTGTAGAATAACGGTTACTCTGTAAAATAGTGATTACTCTGTAGAATATTGGTTACTCTGTAAAATATTGATTACTATGTAGAATATTGGTTACTCTCTGGAATATTGGTTACTCTGTAAAATAGTAATTACTGTGTAAAATAATGATTACTCTGTAGAATATTGGTTACTCTGTAAAATATTGATTGCTCCCAAAACATTGAAAACAAGATTTATCAAGTATGTTTTAAAAGCATGTTATCCATGAAATTACTGATAACATTTTAAAAAGCGGAACATGTTTTAACGTGTGGGCAAGATTTACTGTGTGCGTTCACACACAGGACATCGGTTTATAATCTCATCCAAAGGACTTTTGGGGAGAGTGGAGTCTGCACTGATGTTAACTCCAGGGGAAAATATTCCCTTAAACGGGAACCAAACCGGGGTCATCAGATTGCGAGTGCAATGTTCTAACCACTAGGCCATGCCGTTGACTATTGATGTTTGTATTACTGTTGAACTACAAGTTGCCATATAAAGTGACCGGTGTGTCCTTGTTATGTATCAAGAGCTGTTGATGTTGACACTGGTGCTGATGTTGCCCTAAAACTGCTGGACTTGTTCTGTTATCATCACAGTGGATTGTGGTGGTGGTGGTGGTGGTGGTGGTGGTGGTGGTGGTGGATTTTAATATTATCATTGTTACAGAAATTTCAGTGTAGTTTCATTATCATATAAACAATACACCGGTGCATGTCATTCTTTTTTCTTGTTACTTTTCTGTGAAAGTTCATGACAGGTGTCTTATCTCATGATGAAATGTTTCTATAGCCTGTGAGGTGTCTTCAGCCTGAATACCTGTGTGGACATGGGCAGTTTGCTGTTCTGTGGGTAAAACAGTAACTACAGGTGTTTTTATCTTGAGGTGTATGTTCTTATGATATAAAACAGTAACTACAGGTGTTTTTGTCTTCACATACATGTTATTATGATATAAAACAGTAACTACAGGTGTTTTTGTCTTGAGGTGTATGTTCTTATGATATAAAACAGTAACTACAGGTGTTTTTGTCTTCACATACATGTTATTATGATATAAAACAGTAACTACAGGTGTTTTTGTCTTGAGGTGTATGTTCTTATGATATAAAACAGTAACTACAGGTGTTTTTGTCTTCACATACATGTTATTATGATATAAAACAGTAACTACAGGTGTTTTTGTCTTGAGGTGTATGTTCTTATGATATAAAACAGTAACTACAGGTGTTTTTGTCTTCACATACATGTTATTATGATATAAAACAGTAACTACAGGTGTTTTTGTCTTCACATACATGTTATTATGATATAAAACAGTATGTACAGGTGTTTTTGTCTTGAGATGTATGTTCTTATGATATAAAACAGTAACTATAGGTGTTTTTGTCTTGAGATGTATGTTGTTATGATATAAAACAGTATCTACAGGTGTTTTTGTCTTGAGATGTATGTTCTTATGATATAAAACAGTATCTACAGGTGTTTTTCTCTTGAGATGTATGTTGTTGTGTTATGATATAAAACAGTAACTACAGGTGGTTTTTTTCATCTTATTTTTTTCTTTGTGGTGTATCTTGATATTCTGTGGTGTAAAACAGGTGTTTTTGACTTGAGATGTATATTATTGTGATTTAAAGCTGTAACTACAGGTGCTTCTTTGCGTTGAGATGTAGGCCTATGTTGTGGTGTTTTAAAACAGTAACTACAGTTGGGGGGGTTTTGTTTGTTTTGCTTTGTGGTGTATATTGTTGTGTTGCGAGTTAAATATTGTTGTGCTGTGGTATAAAACAGTAACTACAGGTGTTATTTTGTGCTGAGATGTATGTTGTTATGATGTAAAACAGTAACTACAGGTGTTATTTTGTCTTGAGATGTATGTTGTTATGACATAAAACAATAACTACAAGTGTTTCTTTGCCTGGAGATGCATGTTATTGTGTTATCAGTTCAAACAGTAGCTACAGATGTTATTTTGTCTTGAGATTATGTTGTTATGATATAAAACAGTAACTACAGGTGTTTCTTTGCCTGGAGATGTATGTTGTTGTGTGAAGAGTTCAAACAGTAGCTACAGGTGTTTGTGGATTAGTTGGAGATTATGTAGTTTTCCGTGTCTGGGTGTTGATTTAAGAACTGCACACACCCTGTTTACATATATAGATAAGCGTTTAGTGTTGAGGGGACAAACTGAGCCTGTGGTAGTAAAACCACATGCACCAGTAGATATTTTTGAGGGAAAAGTAGTGGAGGAAAAACAAGTGCAGGTGATAACCACTTACAACTTCTCAATCATTTTAAAAATGACTTTTCAAAGATAACACAGATATATATATATATATATAATATATATATATATATATATATATATATATATATATATATATATAATATATATATATATATATATAAAACACAGAGTGCAGATATTTGATCTGCCATGTCTCAGCAATGACTGAGACAGTGGGAATGTGGTCTCTAAAAAGAGGCTGCATAAATAGGGCCTACTACATTTTACCACTAAGGGCAAAGTGTATTCAAGGGACAGTTTTCGACCACCCCCCAGCGATACAATTTGCAGGTGTGTTCTAAATATAGACACATGACTCTACATTGGCAGTTCTGATTGCATGGGAAGTAATATAATTACCACCCCGTCATATATATATATATAGAGAGAGAGATATATGTATATGAGTCATTCTTTGCTCTTGGTCACTATTTGGGGTGATCTACAATAGATGGATTTTATTTTCATAAGAGTTGTTTCTTTTCAATGCAATATGAATAAAAACATCCTAATATGGTTAAAGAAATTACAGTATCAAGGGATATTTGTTTGTTTGGCCTGTTTTTGAGAAATTGCAATCGAATGGGAAAAAACAGTCAAAAAATAGCACCTGAAAAGGGGACAGGCAGATGCAGTGTTCAACATAAGCAGTTTACAAGTCTTCAGTGCAAATAAACCTTATATTTTCTTTTTTACTAACAAAAGGATACATTGTTCAACATTATCCTGTACAAAAATATTGCACTTAACTTTTCAACTTTGATATTTAGACGTCCAAAGTAAGCCGTTACTGCGTTACGAGTCGCGTAACAGAGCCCGACGAAAACTTTGGATCGTCTGCTTTGCCGTAGTGATCACTTGGCTAAAGATGGTCATGGAAATGCTTAAAGTTCATCATAATGAGATGATTAAAGGCATTTATTAACATAAGAATGTTTAAACACATCCTTGATACAATTTTGAAGTTTTCGTGTCGAAATGTAACACAGTTATGCCTGAATTTTCAAAATCCCGTACTTGGCAAATGACACCAGCAACAATCGCCAGTGAATGTCTGCTAAATTCATTCACCAGACAGCATGGACTCATGACATTTCAAGCAGAAATTCCCAGAAGGAGGCGAGAATGACTTAATAGTTTGTATCGTGTCACACTCATTTTCATAGCGTAACGCAGTTACGGGTCAGAGGTCAATTGTCAACTTTCTAGTAAAATCAGCATGTAATCCAACTTAATAGCAATTACCAGCATGAATAATGTTTCTTAATAACTTATATTCACTTTATGATGTGAAGTGAAGGAAGATTTGTCCACATGTTTGAAAAAACGTTGATTCCGTGCAGTGTCACGTGTAACGCAGGTTCAGTTTGTTGAACGATCATACTTTTTTTCCATGATGCAGTGCATTTTTTTGTTTTGTTCTTTGTTATTTGAGAGTAACACCTGTTTTATGAATATGAAACATGAAATGAGTAAGAAAAATGATATCAGCAGTGCTGAACAACTAACACAAATTCCTGGTGCTTCGTGGTGTAGCGTGAAACGCAGTGCATCGGATCATTTATTTTAGAATAAAAACAAAAACAACAACCTTCTAACAGTTGAATTAAACATTGAAACTTTGACTTGAGGTGCCTGAATGAGTTAAAAGCTTTTGTGAGCAAAAGAATGAGACAAGTTAACTGTTTCAATAAAATTATCAAGGTTTCCTTGATGTTGTGCTCTTTGTTTCTGTGTTCGTGTCTTGTGTAACACAGTAACAATTTAAGTTTATTTTGATTTATTTACTGCAAAATTGTTCTCAGTACTTTTAGCACTGTGCATTTTACTTAAAAAGCTAGTAAACAAATATATAACATGGTAATAGTAAATATTCTATTTTACAACTCTTTTTAAAAAACTGTTTTGGTTAAGGTGTAACTGTGTTACGGTGTCGCAAAAATCTTCATTAGCTGAAAATGCACATAAACCTCCAATATCGTAAATCTTGCTTGTCAACACTACTAACATGTATTACTAACAGGTAAGCCCATGTATATTGTCATTTCATTAAAATCAGAGACATTATGGATAAATTGGTGTAGCAGTGTAACACAGTTACATTTTGACACCCATCACCTTCCATGAGAAATAACAGAAAAGCGGGTTATGCCATCAATTTTATTTCTTCTGCAGCTGATTCTCCTTTCCTTGATGTACTTAAACTGCCCACTTTAAAATCCATCCAATGATTTTGAAATTTGAGGTCCTAGGACCTCTTTTAGTGACCAAAAGCAAAGAATGACTCATATATAGAGAGAGAGATATATTGATATTGTTTCAGTGTTATGAACCCTGTGACAGTAACAGGACACAACAAAGCAGTTGACTTTACCAAGAAGCAGAGCTTTTCTGTGCTGTGCCATTGTGTAGTCAACCAGTGTTAGAACACAGAAAGTGTTTGGGGTTTTTATGATTGAAAATGATGGAAGGTCCTGAAAATTTCCAATGTTCACCAGTGTCTAGATTTCAGAAGAATTGTGATTATAAATGAAAAACTTGGAATAATTTGTTATTTGCTCATAAATGATTAGATTAAAAAAAAAAAGATTTCTGTGAGACTTATTGTGTTGAATCCAGCATGCGTGTGTGTGTGTGTGTCTTAGTGTGTGTGTCTTAGTGTGTGTGTGTGTGTGTGTGTGTGTGTGTGTGTGTGTGTGTGTGTGTGTGTGTGTGTGTGTGTGTGTGCTCTATGTATGGAAGGAAGTGGCCCAGTGGTCAGAGTGATAAACTCATGACTGACAGTCACTGAGGACCTGGGTTTGAGTCTTTGCTGAGGTTACGTGTCTGTCTGGAGTTGACATTGGGTCTGTCTGCATTCCCTGAAGTCCTGTGGAGGAGACAGACCACAGACTGAGCTTCTGCCCGTGAATGCACAGACCACATTACACACATGCTGCATCTGTGGACTAGGTAGTAACATGCCTACCTAAAGAGCGAAAAGTCCGGGTCGGAGTGTGCAGTGGTTCGAATCCCGTTTGGGCCCAAAACTGTTCCTCCATCCATTAGACCATGACTGGTGGTCTGGGTGCTAGTCTTTCGGGTGAGACGATAAACCGAGGTTCTGTGTGCTACACATCATTATTTAGCGCATGTAAAAGAACCCACGGTCAGCAACAAGAGGGCTGTCCCTGGCAAAATTCTGTAGAAAAAAGCCACTCTGATAGGAAACAAATACAGTTGCAGACAGGGAAAAGAAAAAAAAGGGTGGTGCTGCACTTGCAGTGTCGCGCTCTCCCAGGAGAGAGCAGCCTGAATTTCACACAGAGAAATCTGCTGTGACATAAAGTGGTCTAAAATAAATAAATTAAAAAAACATGCATAAGAAATCTGTCTGTCTCAGAAAAGTAGGCCTGTGGTATACACACCCAGCATGCATTCTTCAGTCTGGAGAGGAATGGGCTCCGCTAGGTTCAACTTTTCCAGGATACACTGACACTGTCAGTGCAGTCATCCAATGACTCCTACAGGTGTCAGGAGAAAGGTCAGGTCAGACTGTAAAAAGACAGTGTACAGGAGAACAGTCAGGTCAGACTGTAAAAAGAGAGAATACAGGAGAAAAGTCAGGTCAGACTGTAAAAAGAGAGTGTACAGGAGAACAGTCAGGTCAGACTGTAAAAAGAGAGTGTACAGGAGAAAGGTCAGGTCAGACTGTAAAAAGACAGTGTACAGGAGAAACGTCAGGTCAGGCTGTAAAAAGAGAGTGTACAGATTTTGGTTTTTAAAGTTGTCATCTGTCTGAACTTCGTTGACTGTCATAACAGTAGTTCAGAAAAGTATAGGGACATATATATAAATATATATATATAATATATATATATATATATATATATATATATATATATATATATATATATATATATAGATAGATAGATAGATAGATAGATAGATAGATAGATAGATAGATAGATAGATATATATACCGTAAAATCCCTAGCAAACGCCCACCATCTAGCAAACGCCCACCCCCCACTTTGGGCCAAAAGTTGTGCACAGGGGTAACTACCTAGCAAACGCCCACCCTGCTTTTTTCAAAGAGACTATGCTCACTTTCACTAGGATTTGTGCAGACTCTTCTAAAAGTCATCTTTTCCCCCTTCTTTACCTTTTCGTGTTTTTTTCCTTTTTTCTTATTCTTTGTCCCCTCTCCTCACTCCAGCGACAGTCTTACATTGTATCTTTCAAATTGGAAGCCCTCCAGTATCTGGATAACGAAGCAGGTGGGAATGTTTGGAGTGTGCTCGTGAATTTTCTGTGGATAGGAAGAGGATCAGGGAATGGAGTGAAAACAGAGATAGACTTGAACAGCAGTACGGAAAAGACAAACAAAAACGGAAACTGTCAAAAGCACCAGCAATTAGATCTGAACATGTCGACCAAGGTGTGCTGCATTATCTGGAAAATGCAAGACCTGAAGGCAGGGTATTGCGAAACAAGGACCTACAACTGAAAGCTATGGAACTCGTTGGCCTTCTTTGCCTCAAAATCCCTTTTTCTCTATTTTCCTTCACTTCTACTCACACAACCTAACTTACATGCTTTCGGGGTTTGTATTCACTCAATTACACGGTTGAGCACAAGAATAATTTTGTGCAAAGGGTCTATCCCTAGCAAACGCCCACCCCCAATTTTGCCCTAAATCAGTGCACAGGGGTGGGTGGGCGTATGCTAGGGATTTTACGGTATATATATATATATTATATAAATGAATAAATATATATATATATACAAAATTACAATTCACAATTTTTCACAATAGTGTATTCCCATTAACTCTTGAGCTGTAGAGAAACAAACAGCAGACATATCAATAAATAAATGACAGGTATAAAGAGGGAGAGCAAAACACAAGTACACAGAGGACAAAAGTGATGATGATGAATTAGACATGGTTATACACTGACAAGTACACAAAGGACAAAAGTGATGATGATGAATTAGACATGGTTATACACTGACAAGTACACAAAGGACAAAAGTGATGATGATGAATTAGACATGGTTATACACTGACAAGTACACAAAGGACAAAAGTGATGATGATGATGAATTAGACATGGTTATACACTGACAAGTACACAAAGGACAAAAGTGATGATGATGAATTAGACATGGTTATACACCGTCAGGGTTGATGAAGCATCCTGTGTGGATGGCAAAGTACTCATAATATATTTTCAAGAAGTGGGACTATACAGGTACCACAAGTGACAACAGAGAGAGAGAGAGAGAGAGAGAGAGAGAGAGAGAGAGAGAGAGAGAGAGAGAGAGAGAGAGAGAGAGAGAGAGAGAGAGAGAGAGAGAACAAAAGTTACATAAATGATAGGAGAAATGAGCCAATAACTTTATAATACATCAACATCATGGATCAGGTCATACGAAAAAGCAAAAACAAAATCAAAACAATGCAATCATTCAGGAATAAATTATTATAAATACATCCTCAGCAGTCTATGAAAGATAACTGCTCTCTACCAGAGAATGCATAACTGTATACAGTTGTTTCCCTTTAACAGTGACCGAGACTTCGATTGATTGATTGATTGATTGATTGATTTATCCATTCCTGTATTTATTCTTTTAATTTTGAGGAAAATGGAATAATCACTCATGTGTATTTTTACATTCAGTCCCCGTGTGTATGCGGTTTTGTGAATTTTGTCATCCGTTCCCTCTGGCACATAGTGGCCTACTCTTTTGAAAAGCGGAAGGGGTTTTAACATGTGCGCAAGATGTCCTGCGTGCACTCACACACGGGACATCAGTTTACTATCTCATTCCAAGGACTTTTGGGGGAGTGGAGTTGGCACTGTTGTTAACTCCAGGGAAAAAATCTTCTTGAACGAGATTGGAATCCGGGTCAGTAGATCACGAGCACAATGCACATCACTCTAACCACCAGGCTATCTCGTCCCCCCTATACACACACACACACACACACACACACACACACACACACACACACACACACACACACACACACACACACACACACACACACACACACACACACCTCCCACCAGCTCTCATTAGTAACAGACTCCCCCTGGCATCCCTTTTGTCGGTATAAATAGCATCACCCAAATGTGCATATTCTGTGCTAGAAATTTCCCTCTTTTCTATCACTCTATTTCTGCCTTGTTCCTCTTCTTCCTGTCCCCTTCTTCTTGTCCATTTTCTGCCTTCTTGGTCCATTCCACTGCTTTTTTCCCAGAAAGGCTTAAAGGGAACAATTCTCTCTCATGCCCAAGTCTGATGCTGGGCCTGACTTGTCAGGCGCTTAACAGCATCCTGACACATTTTCGCTCATATAATAGACATCAATAGTTGCTGTCTGAGCGTTGGATGAAGAAGAAGAAGAAATGTAACAGGCAGGAATGACAATCCTTTGGATGAGACTAGAAACCAATGTCCCATGTGAGACCGCTGGCAGATCATCTAGCGCAAATGTTATAGCCTATTCCGCTTTTTGGAAGAGTAGGCGAATGTGTGCCTGTGGGAAAATATGACAAAATTGTCAAAACTGTATACACACAGGGACTGGATGTAAAAAAAACAACAACACACGAGTGTTTATTCCATTATCATCGAAATAAAAGAATACGAAGAACAACC
>JASPKP010008869.1:0-11025 GCA_030674155.1 Stramonita haemastoma
TAAAAATTTCTTTACGAGAAACCATAATTGATACCACACGGTATATAAACAGCAACAAACTACTTGAAGCTATAGACCTATCCTGCACAGCAACGAAACATTCGCAAAAGAAAATCGATAAAGGGAAGCTTTTAGAAAAAAAATGTGATTTTTTAACATAGGAAAAAAGGGAAACAGACATAAAAATTTCTGCTTGCTCATGTGGGCTACTCATCTAAACGCAGCTTTTATCTCCTTCAGGCTGTCTTTGGTGGGGCTCCACGTAAGCCATCGGGGTTCGCCACTCTGTCTGTTCTGCTGGGTTATACGATCTCCTGTACCCCTCCCGCCCTTTTAGTATTTTGGGGCAATGCAGATTTTGGGGTGTATCCCCTTTTTCCCTCTGCCCTAAACCCTTTACCTTGGAGAACTTCATAACCAATATGTAAAATTTGCAAAAAAAATTTTTTAAAAAAAACCCAAAACAAAAACCCTGTCATAACCAAAATTTGTCTGTGTGATTCTTTTTGTATGTATACCAAAACATCTCAGTTTGGGGTTTTCAATTTCACCCAAAATTATCTTTGCCTGAAGTTCATAAAGAACGCTTTATGTGTTCTCCTTCTGAACAACTGACTCTCAAAAAAACACCTCGTTGAATCACACTTGGCGGCTTTTGTTTGTTTTTCTTGTTGTTTTTTTGGGTGGGGGGGATTGTCTCTTCCTAAAATTGATGTCTTAATTATTAATAAACACTATGTTAATGTTTTTTTTTATTTTAACCCCTAAAACCGACCCTATGATTGTTTATAGGCAAGACGACCAGGATCTCTTCACTCTTGTTGCGTGTGAACGACTTGGGTTTTTTGTTCTCTCAGTCATTTTTTTTCTATAACCACGCCAAACCCCGTGTACTTTTTTTCTTCTGTTTGTTTCGTAACACTCTCTGACAGCTGTATAATGATGTCTGTCTCTGTTTTTATGTTCCTTTTTGCACCCTCTCCTCCCTCCTCTTGCTTTTTTGATGAAAACACAGATAGGTAAGGGGGAGTGGGGATAGGGGAGTAAGCCCAGAAGGGAAGGGGAAGGGGGGGGGGGGGGAAAAAAACATTTGGGGATGATGGGCAGGGGGATGGAGGGCCAACTCGAAGAGGTTAAAACTACGAAGTCTGCGGGGGATTATTGCTCCTTTTAATCAGTGCTCGTGGAATTAAATACCGTTGATTCCTGATTTCTCCACACGCATCTCTGCCCTATCATTTTTGCAATGGTTCACATTATTTTTGTGGGAACTGCTATAATCATCAATACAGCCTCTTTTCCGCACCTCATATCACAACCCCAATCATCATCATTCGTCGCGCGTTCGCGTCATCCTCCTCCTCCCCCCTCCACCCTCCTCCCCCCCCCCTCCCTCCTCATCATCATCATAAATCATGTTTTTTTGTCGCTGTGTCATTGCTACTGTGTCAAAGCATTTCCAATTTTTCATCGCTGTCGCTTTAAGATATGTAAACCCCCTTTTATGGGACCTTTGTTTCAACAACTTTACCCTGTGCACACCTAAAGACCTTTATGTCGTCTTTTTAAATTTTTTTCCCCCTTCTAAACCACATTAAATCGTTCTCATCATAGTTGATAGCCCGTCGTCGTCATCCCATCGTTGTTGTCCCCGTCTGTCTCATTGTTTCATGACCATCATCTCGTTTTTGTTGTATTGACTTTTCCATTTTTCATTAGTCTGCCCATCATTTATCATTCTATAAGCATCATTTGACTTTTTTGGGGACTATTCATCTTCGTGTTTAAAAATGGGATTTACATGGGCAGGTGTTTTTTTTTCTTCTGACTAGGATCAGTCCAGAGAGATTACCACCCTACGTTGCCCTCTTCATCGTTTGATTTCATCATAAAATATTGTCAGATCACCATTTCAAAACCAACAACCTTTCCCAAAGCTGAAACATGATCTTTTTCTTCACTGTTTACAAACCATTACTGTCATCGATATCAGATTAAAAGAATTCGGTATTTTTTTTTTTCATTTCTGCTATCACATCGTCACTTTTTTTCGCAATCTCATCGAAAAAGACATTACATGTAAGCTAACCCATTTTTTCATTAGCTATATTCTTTCAGGTAAAAAAGGGACTTCAAAAATGTTTTCTTCAGACACCTTTTCCCCCCCTCCCCCCCCCCCTCTCTTCTCTCTATCTCTTCCCCTCTCTCTCTCTTCTATCTATTATCTATTATCTATCAAAATCTATCTATCATCTATCTTCTATCTTCTCTTTTTTTTCTCGCTGTCTCTCCCAAGTCCCTTTGGGGGTGCTTCAATGCACTACAGAACTGTGAAAGTAAAAGTGTGATGGGTTTCTTTACAGATCAAAACATCCCCCCACCTCTCTCTCTCTCTTCTCTCCTCCCCTCTCTCCCTTCCCCTCTCTCTCTCCCTCCCCTCTCTCTCTCTTCCCTCCTCTCTCTCTCTCCCCTTTCTCTTCTTCCTCCTCCCCCCCCTCCCTCTCTTGCCCTTTTCCTCCCAAGTGCTCGTTTTTTTGGGGGAAAACTACTGGCCCCCAAAGTGCTCCCTGGTCCAAGAATATTTTTGGGTCCGTGTAGATCGCTCACTTTGTCACGACAGTTCTTTGGGCCCCAAAGATGTCGCGGGTTTTACAAATGGTTTTGGGTCCGTGAATTACTTTCGGTCTTTTTATCGATCCAGGTCCTAATATTGTTCCATGGTCCACGTGTGCTCACTGGTCTGCAAATTTTCACTGGTCCGCAGGTCCCAATGGCTGCAGATTACTATGGTCCACATGTGTACTGGCTCGAATGCTCCTGGTCTGCGATTGCTCATGGCTGCAAAAGCCCCTGGTCTGAAAAATGCTCACTTTTTGCAGATTGCTAAACTGGGTCCAGATTGCTCATATCGCAGATTCCCCCTGGTCTGCACATTGCTCATGGTCTGCAAAATGAAATTTGGTCTGCAGTTGCTCACGGGTCGCAGTTGTCACGGGTCGGCAAAAAGCTCACTGGTCACATTTTAAATTTGGTACGATCCAAGTTTGCTCACTGATTACACATTGCTGACTATATTCTTTCTTCTTTGAACCTTTCTTTTTTGTTTATTTATCTCGCCCATAGTTGAACCTTTAAGGGTTTTTTTTCCCCACTATTTCTTTTCGTTTATTCCTTTATTCTGTGTACCCTTTTTTTCCGGGAGGAGGGTGTGTATGTGCGCGCGTCCCGGGTGTGTGTGTGTGTGTGTGGTGTGTGTGTGTGTGTGTGTGTGTGTGTTGTGTTGTGTGTATGTGTGTGTGCGTGGGGGAAGGTGTGTGTGTTGTGTGTGGTGTGTGTGGTGTTTTTGGTGTTGGGTGAGGGATGGTGGTGATGGTGTGGGGGTTGGGGATTGATGGGGTGTGGATGAGGGCAGGTGACTTTTTGGGCATGCTGATAACAAACACGTGAATTACCACCCCCCCCGCATCTTTCCTTTATTTTTGTATGCTGCTGCATTCTTTTTTTTTTTTTTTTAACTGTCGAGATAGGGATAAATCCACGGGGTTACACGCTGCATGCTGTGTCTGCATTTCTGTGTGATTGTACGGTGTGTCTGTTTCTCTATGTAAATTTTCCACAAGTCTCCCCCGACACCCCCCCCCCCCCCTCAACCCCCAACCCCCCCCCCCCCCCCAAAAAAAAAAATGTACTCACGCATACAACACATGCAATAATGTGGTAAACAGCAAGCCGCTGCACTCACAAATACAACGTACAACCAAAATTTTAAATTTGGGAAAGCCCGCATACACGCAAAACACACCCCCGCAACCCCCCACCGGCACACCACATACACAAAACCCTGCGAGCGCGGCGCACAAAACACGCACCACATAGTATCACGCACGCACCCACGCACGCACGCACCGCCAGGAAAAAGAGAGAAGAGGAGAGAGAGAAGGAGAGAGAGGAGAGAGAGAGAGAGAGAGGGGGGAGGGGAGAGAGAGAGAGAGGAGAGGAAGAAAGAGAGAGACAGACAGACAGACAGACAGACAACAACAGACAAAACCCGCACAAAGACACACAACACACAGACACAGACACAGACACAAAGACAAGACCCGAGACAGAGGACAGAGAACAAGACAAGACAGAGAGACAGAGACAGAGACGAAACGAGGAGAGAGACGAGAGAGAGAAAAGAGAGAGAGGACAGATAGCAGAGGTAGACAGAAGACAGACAGACAAAGAACAGACAACAGAAACCAGGGCAAAAACAACAGCCAGACAGACAACAGACAGAAAGGGGAAGGGAGAGAGAGAAGAAGAGAGGAAAGAAGAAAAGAGAGAAAAGAAGAAGAGAGAGAGAGAGAGAGAGAGGAGAGAGAAAGACGACAGACAGACAGACAGACAGACAGCAGACAGACACACACACACCACACACACACACCACACACACACACCAAACCCCCACACACACACAACACAACACACACACACCAGAGTGCCCCGAAAGACAGTGGGGGATGGTTTAAAAGTTCGACTGGGGGTTGCATAAATAGGGAAAATGGGTACACCAACAACTCAAAAATTCAAAGTTCCAAAAACATTTACAATTCCGGTTTTCCAGAAAGAAAACAGACAAACACTGCAACAGCCAAAACCCGCAGACAACAGACAAAAGACAGACAGATCTATGATTGGTTTTCCCAAATTAGCACAATTTAAATTCCCTACCAAATAGCAGCGCCAACTTGAAAGGGTGTCTTAGCCGCTAAAAAGGATTGTTATTTTTTGTTTTTTAAAAGGGATAGAATACAAACTTAAGCCAGTCTACAACCCCTCCTCCCCACACCACAAACAACACACACACAACCCCACAACAACACACACCACACACACACACACCACACACACACACACACATACAGAGAGAAGAGGAAAAAGAGAGAGAGAGAGAGAGAAGAGGAGAGAGAGAGAGAAGAGAGAGAGAACAGAGAGAAGAGAGACAAGAGACAGAGAGAAGAGAGACAGAGACGGACAGAGAAGACAGAGAACAGAAGACAGAGACAAGACACAGAGACAGGAGAAAAACACCCAGACAGACAGCCAGACAGGCGGGGCAGGCAGGCAGGCAGACAGAAGACAACAGACAGAAGGACAAAGAGACAGACAGACAGAAACCGAGACAGAAAAAAGTTTAAAATAAAATTCAAAAAAACCCCCTTTTTTTAAATTTGCATTTCAAAACTTTTGAACTAAAAAAAACAAACAAAAAAACCCAACAGGGCCAATCAGTTTAAAAATCAAATCTTAACTATAAATTTAAATCGAATTTGTTAAAAAACGCCAAAACTCTTTTTAACCCTCATGACCGTGGCTACTACTAACAAAACCTATTTTTCCACCCCCAACTCCTTTCAACTTGCGGGCTCAAAAGCACTGTAGGGGCGTGCGGGCATCTTACAACTGCAGAGAAGCGGTCTGAAGCGAAGTGTAGCACCCGGGAAACCCTGAAGGCCTTACAGTCAACGCCGTTTTATGGTCGAAAACACCGCAAAGGGTAACGACCCCACGGCAGCAGCAACCCTCTGCGGAATTTTAAATTACATTCAGTACACAGGGAATGTTTGGGGGGTTTAATTAGTTTTAAACTGGGGTAAAAAAACAACAACAAAACAACAGCAACAGCAAAAAAAAATCCGTGGTGTACGCCATTTATTGCAGTGCAAAAACTTGTATGTTTGAGTGCATTGCATTTACATTTGGAGGTTTACTGTTTGTGTACTACAAAACGCATCGTGGGGGATTGCGGGCAAACGCAAAAGTACAAACGAGGCTGGTGTACTCGAAAAAAGGAAAGAGAGAGAGAAGAGAAGAGAGAGAGAGAGAGAGAGGAGAGAGAGGAGAGAGAGACCAGACAGACGACAACTCAGACAGACAGACAGACAGACAACAGATATATAGAGGAGAGACAGAGAGAGAAGAGAAAAAGAGAGAGAAGATAGACGGGTAGACGACAATCACACAGACAGACAGACAGACACCACAGACTCTCTCTCTCTCACACACATTAACATGTCGAAACACACCCCACACAAAACACCACAAACCCCACACACACACACACACACACACACACACACACACACAAAACACGCACACAAAAACGACACCACACAACACACAGCACCAACAACAACACCCAAAACAATACACAAAAAACGCGAGTCAGTTTCACATGATTTACTGCATGCATAAAAATCCATTAATGCTACACCAATCTGCTGTACTGTGGGCCGGGAAAATGGGGGGGGGGGGGAGAGAGAGAAAAAGAGAGGAGAGAGAGAGGAAGGGGAGAAGGGGAAGGGGAGAAGGGGGGAAAGAGAGAGAGAGAGAGAGAGAGGGGACAGAGCAGAGACAGAGACAGAGACAGAGAGAGAGAAGAGGAGAGAGAGACAGAGAAGAGAGAGAGAGATAGAGAGGAGAGAGAAGAGAGAGAGAGGAGAGAGAAAAAGAAAAAAGAAAAAGAGGGGGAAGGAAAAGGGGAGAAGAGAGAGAAGAGAAAAGGGGAGAGAGAGAAGAGGGGAGAAGAGAGTTTGGGGGGAAGGAGGAGAAGAGAGAGAGAGAGAGAGAGAGAAGAGAGCCCCCCGAACTGCAGAATAAAATCTGTGAGGGCGACCAAGGGATGTCTGAGCATGCATTAATCGGTGCGGTTACAACACACCACACACATACATAAAACCACACACTCCACACACACCCCGCAAACACACCACACCAAACACCACACCCCCACACCATCAGCGCTGACTTTCACTCCCCCGAAAGTTTTTTCGTGGCTATAAACCGAGGCCCCCGTGTGCGAACGCACGCAGAACCGTTTTTGGCACACGTTAAATCCTGTTTCCGTTTTTCGTAAGAGCAGGCCATCGGTGCCGGTGGAACAGATAACACGAATTACAAAAAACTGCTCCCACACGGGAACTGGATGTAAAAAAAAGCACATGGTGCTTATTCCATTTCCCGAAAAGAAAGAATAAAATAAAAAATTATATATAAAAAAACCACACAAACACACACATGAGCATACACACCAAACACACACGGCACACACACAAACCCCCATGGCGCGCGCACGTGCAACTCACGCTTTCAACAAAACCCACTCCATACACAGGGTAAACGAGATAATTATTGTATTGCACACACACATATACACACACACACACACACACACCACACGACACACAGACACACACAGACACCCCACAGACACACACAGACCACAGAAACACAACACAGCACACACACCCCCACACACACACACCACACACACACACACACACACACACAACCACACACACAAAACCCACACACACACAGAAGAAAAAAAAACGTCGGGGGCCCCCACTCTCTTAGTTCCAACCCCCAGGTTAAAACTTCCTCCATCGTCTCGCCCCCCCTGGCACAACGCTGGGCGAAAATTGATTGACCCTTTGGGCCCACAGTACAAAGATCTAAAAAACCTCCTGCCTCCTGCCGGGCCTTGCCTTCCCCCTTCCTCCTCCTGGTTCCTAACAACCCCCTCTTTCCCAAAGGGGTTTTCAGCTGTTTTCTGGCACTTGGGAAGCGAAAAATATCTGCCATTAATTTAACTGTTGGTTTTAAATCATCATGTTCCTCGCCGGGCAAGGACAGGGGGGATCCCCGAAATTTTTTGTTTGCTTGATGAATTTTTGTTTTTGGGTAAACCCGGGTGATTGAGGGTGCGACATAGGGGTGTAATTTCTTGATCTACTGGGAGATTTTGTACGTTTTTATTTTGTTTTCCGCCCTTAAATGTTCGTTTTTTTCTGGAGGTTTACGCGTGGAAAACATTCCACTAAACCTACACCGCCACCGCCAAGAAGTCCACAAAGCAGATGATAAATAAACTGTTTAACTCAATACACTAACGAAGCTTTGGGGGGTGTGCGGCATATGTTTGTGCTACTGCAGCAACAGACTAATGATCTAGACTTTAGAGTGAATGGTTGGTGGAAAGTGATTTCCCCACAGACTTTTCTAATCAGTCCTGGAAATTAGCATGCACGTGGGAAAGGCCTGCTGCAAAGGCTGAAGACAGACACTTGAAGAAAAATACGACCTACCTTGCCTATGCCTCCCCCCTCCCCCCTCCTAAAACACCACCTTGGTATGGTAAAGGGACTGCTGACGCTATGGAACGCTTCTCCTCCCTCCCCCTTAGCATTAGCTTGACTCCGTTTCTGTCATCTTTCGGAGTACTCTAACTGATGTCTCGTGTGTAAATGCAGGGGAAAAACACTTGTAAAAACTCTTACATTTTTTTTCGTGGAAGTGCGGTCAGTTAGGGCCGGTAGGGGAAAGGTAAAAAAAAAGGTAAAGGGTGTTCTATAACCTAGTGGTTTTTAGGGGGGGAGGCGTCAAGACCTCGCTTCTCTAGGGGCCGCATATTGGGGGGGCGGCACCCATTCTCCTCTCCCCGCTACTTTGCCTTTCCCCCTGACCCTAAATTTGGGCGGGTTACGATCTTTTTTACAGCCCGGTTTAAAAACTGGGGGGACTGTATAAAACCAAGGCGTGCAACAGTCACCCATCCATTGGTAACCCAAGTCGATGCTGAAAAAAAAACCATAGCCCGGGGGAAGGGCAAGAGCTTGATTCGGCTATCCCCCCCCATGGTGGTTAGGTTAAATACCACACCCCGCAGAGCTTCAGAGGCTTTCAAAATTGGTTCATCTGGTAAAGCATCTGCAACCGAATTTTTAGGTTTATGGGGTTTTTTACTAGGGAAAAGGGGTTTGCTCGATTAGAAATCACCCCCGTTGTGAAGGTGAAAAACCTTTTTTTTTTTTTAAAAGGGGTTGAATATTAAACCCCCAAATTTAGAATCTCACCCCCAAAACCAAATCATTAATAAGATCGGGGGAACCCCGCTTTGGGTCACCCCATTCCCTTGGCTACAGGGGGTGGAAAATGGCCTGCCGAAAGAGGTTCAAACAAAATTTGATCGGGTGGGGATCACCAATTTTAAAAACATGCCCCCTATATCCAAGTGTTCCCCGGGCGTGGTCAATACATGAAGCGTGCTACATGCTTATGGTTTTGAAAAAAGACCACTTCCTTGATTAGACCTATTTTGGGACCACTCGAAACTGCACGACAACATCAGATTTTTAGCTACGGTTCGGCCTATGCACTAGATCTATAACATCCGCAGGTGGGACAGCCGTTTTGGATTTGATCCCTGCTGAAGTTTTCAGCTTCATCATGGGAATTAGAGATATCTGGTTGTCTTTTAATCAACGAAATTTATGACAATGGGAAAACAAGTTATCATCATCGTCCTCTTCACAGAATGTTGGATTTTTAAAGTTTTGCTCAAAAAACGGAGTATATCTCTCTCCCCTCCTACACACACACACACACACCCCCAAAACACACACCACACACCAAACACACACCACAACCACACACCCCCACACACAAAGCACACAAAACACAGAAACACACACACACACACACACACTCCTCTCTCTGCCTCCCACCCCCAAAACCCCCCACCCTTCCTCCTTCCCCTCCTCTTTAGCTCTTTCTTTGCTATTTTTTACCCCACCTCTTCCCTTCACCCCCTCCCCCCCTCTCTTCCCACCTTCACCTTTTCCTTCCATCAGATAACAGTTGCAGAAACATAATTATGGCACCCAAAAACCCACTTCAAACGGTTTCCGAGCAAACTTTTGTCGTATTTTCCTTCCTCCTTAATTTCTCTCTTCTCCTCAGCTACCTCATACGTCACCAAGTATTTCATTAAGGGCCCCCCGGACCACAGTTCAAAGATGCCCGCAGATGCTTTTTTTTTTCCTCTTCTTCTTCTTCTTTTTTTCCCCATTCTTCGCATTTTTCTTTTCGCATTTTCTTCTTCTTTCTTCCCCCTTTTTACTTTTTCTTTTCTTCTTCTTCTTTTCTTCTTCTTCTTTCTTTTTTCTCGCATTCTTCTTCGCATTCTTCTTTTTTGCATTCTTCTCTTCCTTTCTCTTTCCGTTTTCTTCTTCTTTTTCGCCCTCTTTCTTCGCATTTTTTTTTCCTTCTCCCTTCCTTTGCATTCTTCTTTTTCTTCTTTTCTTTTTTTTTTCTTCTTCTTCTTCTTCTTCTTCTTCTTTCTTCTCTTCTAGCAGTTCAGGCCTGCTAATACTGTAATAGCCCTCTTCTTTACCGTGAGGGTTGAATTTTTTCTTCTCTCTGCGACTTGGATCAATCAGTACGGTTTTTGGTCTCGGGTAATAAACCCTGCCGAGAGCGCGAAAAGTACAGGTTTGATCCCCTGCTTGCCCCCCCCAACTCACTCCCCACCCTGTCCACCCCACCCCCACCAAACGGGAAACGCACGCCCCCAACACAAACACACCCCATAACTCACACACCACAACACACACATACACACACACACCCCTCACACAAACGCACACACACGCACATAAACACACACACACACTCACCACACACACACGCACACACACACGCACACACACTCACACCCCACACCCCCACGCACCACGCACACCACACACGCACCACACAAAAAACACCACACACCCCCACACACACACACACAAACACCCCCCCCCACTCAAGGTCTAGTGGACATGGGTAAAGGCAGTGAGGGGGGAGGGGGGAATTTTTTATTTAAACTGGATCGAATAGTAAAATCCTGCTTTTTAGGCCTGTATGCTACCTTTTCACCCCGATCCCCGAAAGGGTTGAAAAATACTTATTTTTTTGTTTATTTTTTGGTCTGTAATTTCTGAGTGCTTGGAATGAAATCCTTAAAAAAAATTCTGCTTAGCCCAAAACGTTTATATCTTGTGATTTTTTTATATTTTACTTTGGTTTTGTACTTATTTTGCATATGTCACAGTAAAAACGATTGTGGTTAGGAATGGGAAAGGGTTGTAAAAATTTATGTTTTAAAATGCTTTGTCCCTTTATATAGAAGAGAGAGAAGAGAGAGAGAGAGAGAGA
>JASPKP010008870.1:0-2500 GCA_030674155.1 Stramonita haemastoma
ACCATACCAAATTGTTTATAACCCTACCGACCAGGAAAGCCAGATCAGGGCTGCCATCTCATTTGCTTTCAGTGGCTCCAGTAACTTTCAACTTGAAGCTCAAAACTGACACGTTCTAATACCTTCGAATATCTAACACCCTCTATCTACCATCCCCACCCTCATGAAATGACACTCTACTTAAATCGTTTCATTCCTGAAGGCAAATAAACCAGGCTGTGCTGAGGATGACAGCCATTCCGCTTAACTTATCATCCACAGATTACAAAACAAAACGTAAAAAAATAAGGGACAACACACATGTTTAAGTACAAAAATATACATGAAAAATGCCACATGGGCAAAGAAAACTGCAGAATGGACATCCTGTATCCATCCCAGTGTTTAAGAATCCCTATCTGGTTGCAGGAACAAACAAAAAAAAACCATAAAAATCCAAAACACACAAACAGTTTGAATATCAACTAATGAAAACAGATTTTTGTTTGAAAGATTCGCTTGAAAAAATGGCAGGAGAGTGGACTGGTAAGGCAGGACGTAAGCAAGAGATATGATAGACAGCTATACAGCTGAAGGAATGGACAGCTATACAGCTGAAGGAATGGACAGCTAGACAGCTGAAGGAATGGACAGCTAGACAGCTGAAGGAATGGACAGCTTCACATAGCTGTGTCACCAGTGCCCTGTATGGCATGTAGCCAGTGGAGGGGGGGGGGGGGTTGCAGTTAGTGACAGTGGAATGGACAGCTTCCTATGAGGGTATAGCCTCGTGGTTACCACGAGAAACTTAAGCCTTTACGGCAATTGGAAGGACACGTTCGAGTCTCCACTGAGGTCTCTGGTAAAGTGGACCCCCCCCCCCTTCCCCCCTCCATCTCCCCAGAATTAACATCAGATTTATTTCATATCCATTTCCCTGTCAGTTCTTCTTGTAGGCATTATCCCTCAGTCTCGGGAGACTATGAAGCTCTGCTCTAGGCTCTAGAGCACAGAGCCTGGATAAGTATGGAGGCCAAGCTGTTACCCATGCAGCAGACCCCCCCTTCTCCATGTTGCTGGAATGGTCCATTAGAAAGACAATCGCCGATACGCATGGTTCCAGTGCCATCACAGGAGCCGCCAGTACGTTGCCATAATTAACTATAAGGTCTTTTGCCCTGAACCTCCCTGGGGACTCCAACTCCCCGATTTTTCCTCAAGGATGGTGTCTAAACACGACACCTGTGTGCATGCTGGTTTCAAAAAAAAAATGTCATCCACTCCTACCGGCACACAATGGCCCGTTCTTTCGAAAGGCCGAATGGGTTTTTAACATGCGAACAAGATGTTCAGGCTTTCGAAGAGGACAATAACGTGAGATTACATGTGCCAACTGTCGTGTTGTGCATACACTCAAAAATCGACCCACCTTTCTTAGATGAGTAGGCCACGTTTGGCCACTGAGATGGAAAAAAAAGCACTTTTGAGTGTTTATTCCATTATCCTCAAAATTAAAGAATGAAATAAATAAATAAAAATAAAATGATAAGAACACAGACAGAGACTCTCTCTCTCTCTCTCTCTCTCTCTCTCTCTCTCTCTCTCTCTCTCTCTCTCTCTCTCTCTCTCTATCTATCTATCTATCTCTCTTTCTCTCTCTCTCCCTCTCTGCCTAATACTGGTTACATCTACAGTGGAATAATATAAAAGAGTGATGCCTGCAACATCTGACTATTTCATATTTTCTGGCAATCATGTTTTTGTGCTACTTATTTGATGTTTGTCTGCACCTCCATTCCGAAGGGGCCTATGATGGCCTATACTGACTAAACTTCATGTTCAATCTCTCTCTCTCTCTCTCTCTCTCTCTCTCTCTCTCTCTCTCTCTCTCTCTCTCTCCATACACACACACACACACACACACACACACACACACACACACACACACACACACACACACACATAATCCACCCTCATACCCACCTGCACCCCCTACCCCTTACCCCCTAACCACCCCCAACCCCACTCTACTCACATCAGAAGATCGGAACCTCAACGAGGGCTGCAGGACAAAGGGCACATTCTCCGTGGCCCCGGCCGGGTTCTGAACCAGCTCCAGACTGCCCACTTTGCGGATGGGGCGGTACCCTCCCCCTCCCCCTCCCCCCGTCTGGTTGGCGCTGTCGGCTGCCTTGACGGGGTCTTGGATGGAGATGGTGAGGATGGTGGTGTTCAACACTTGGTCCATGCCGTAGATTTCCGCCTGGGTCACAATCTGGTCTGACACTTTCACTGCAACCCACAGCAACTTTGATGACGATGAGGAGGAGGAGGAGGAGGAGGATGATGATGATGAGGAGGAGGAGGAGGAGGAGGAGGAGGAGGAGGAGGAGGAGAAGGAGGAGGAGGAGGATAATGATGTTGATGATTGTGATGAGGATGAGAAGGATGAGGAGGAAGAGTAGGAGCAGGAAATGGACGTTAATGATGATGATGATGATGATGATGACGACGACGATGA
>JASPKP010008870.1:10000-11023 GCA_030674155.1 Stramonita haemastoma
TCGCTAGAACGTAAAGGCTCAATTAGCAGAGGATCATAGACAATTGTGTCCTAAACTGTCGCTAGAACGTAAAGGCACAATTAGCAGACGAACATAGACAATTGTGTCCTTAACTGTCGCTAGAACGTAAAGGCTCAATTAGCAGAGGAACATAGACAATTGTGTCCTTAACTGTCGCTAGAGCTTAAAGACATCAATAGCAGGAAAATATGGAGCAGTGAGGTCCTTAACTGTCACCAGGGCTTACTGGCACAATGGCAGCAGAGCTTGGAGAGATATTATGTCCTTAACTTCCATAAGGACTTAAAGGAACAATAGCAGAGAAATAAGGAAGACAGAGGTCCTTAACTGTAGGTAGGACCTAGAGCAGAGAGGTCTTACACACTTGCCATACGTCGTGGGTGTGCTGACGCCCACCCCCCCATAATTACTTACCAGGGACTCTGTCAAGCTACATCTTTCACTCGATCTCACACACTCACAGCCACATTCGCGGAACAAAACGGACAGACAGAATGAAACATGACAACCAGCCAAATGCTCTGTCATTATTCCACACACACACAAACCACACACACACACACACACACACACACACACTACAGACACACACACACACACTACACACACACACTACACACAAACACACTACACACACACACACTACACACACACTAGACACACACACTACATACACACACACTACATACAACCCCCCCCCCCCACACACACATACACACACACGCAAACACACACACTCCACACAAAAAACACACACACACACACACACACACACACACACACACACACACACACCACACACGCACACACACACATATACACACACACAGAGTAAATGCAGCCTCCCCCCACACGCTACACATACAAACACACCACACACACACACACACACACACACACACACACACACACACACACACACACACACACACACACTACACGCTCCCCCCAACACACACACACACACACACACATACCCCCCCCCCCCCCACACACACACTA
>JASPKP010008872.1:0-11019 GCA_030674155.1 Stramonita haemastoma
CCTTTTGGGAAAAAAAGGTACAAAATACAAAATGATTTCCCAATCTGCTGGCCATTTCCTCCAATATTACAGAAAAGGAACAGGCTGTCAGCCCCCTTTCTCCTGAGTCTTGGGGCATTTTTTCCTGGAATGTTACGAGGCCGGTCACTTTCTGTTTTTAAACCTTCACTTGGAAGACCCAGTGCTCGACCACGGGGGCCATCCCTCCAAAAACCCCCCGGGCACAAAACAATGGGCTTCCATCCAAGCTTTACCGTCCTTTCCCTTTTTAAAATTTTTTAAATGTATTTAATGTATTCTTTTATACGGGACAATGGAAAACACTTTGTGTTTTTTTTCATCCAGTCCCCGTGTGTAACAGTTTTGTAAATGTCACTTTTTCCCACCGCACACAGGCCTACCTTACAAAAAGCGGAACAGGATGTAACGTTGCCAATAGTTCTCCCTCCCTTGCCTATCTCCTTTTTCATGGATTTACCCTGCATTGCCTATCTCCTTGTTCATGGGATTTACCCCTAACCTTCCCTATCTCCTGTGTTCATGGGTTTTATCCCTCCCTTGCCTATGCCCCTGTGTTCATGGGGATTTTTCCCTGCATTGCCTACTCCGGGTTTTCATGGGATTTACCCTACCTTGCCTATCTCCTTTTCAGGATTTATTAGCGCAATTCGAAAGTACTGTCCACTGATAAACATCCAAACTTGTCACTTCTTTTATTCCCACGTCGGGACTATTGCAATTCTTTTTTGGCTGGTCTCCCCAAATCATCCATCCACTCCCTTCAAGGTATAAAAAACCGCAGCTCGTCGGGCCTCAAAAAGAAAAAATCTACACATTACCCCTTTCTGCAATCCTCCACGGCGCCAAAGTAAACTACAAGATCAATACCCTCTGTTACAAATGTCTCCAAAATACTGCACCCTCCTCCCTCTGTGAATTCTTCACTTTACAACCTTCTCGCTCCCTCCGCTCGCGCAATACTTTGTCCTTAAAATACCAACAACCTATCTACCGTCGCCGCCGCTCTTTTCTGTTTCTGTCCATCGATCTGGAACGACCTTCCCTCTCCTCCGGCAAAACCTACTTATGAAAACTTTAAATCCAACCTCAAAAAAACACTTATTTCAAAAACCAATTTCTCTCCTTTCCCCTTTCCCTCCTTACCTTCCCTGCCTTCAAAATCCACCGCCAAAAATGCATAACGTTTGTGGTGTGTGTGTGCGCGCCGTGCGCGTGCGTGCGTTTTGTTTGTAATTTGAATTTGTTAAAACTGAAAAATGTTGTTGATTGTTTTGTGTGGCAAAATGCAAGGGTTTGATTTGTTTTTTGCAAAATATAGCGCTATACAAATTCCATTTATTATTATTTTTATTAAATTTTTAATATTATTATTATTATTTTTTTATTATTTTCCCTACCCCAGCACTCTCAGAGGGTTTTTTGGGTGTCTTGTTTTAAAAATGATTTCAATCTGAAGGGGGAAAAAAGGGTTCTTATTCTAATGGCTTGCACACGGGATTGATTAAAAAAGGCATATATTGCTTATTCCATTTTCCGGATATGAAAGAAAAATAAAATAATCAATAAATAAAAATGGCTTCTTGTGTTCCCCTTTGTCTGCCTTGCCCCAATGTCGATCGCTCTTTCCGTTTTTTTCTTTCTTTTCTGATGTTTTTAAAATCAAGTCGGTTTTAATGTGGGGGAAAATTTTTTTGTTTTTATCATTTTTTAAAAAAATAAAGTGCATGACAGGGGGTGCGGGGTTGTGTGTGCGTGTGTGTTTGTGTGTGTGTGTTGTGTGCTGCGTTGTGTGTTTTGGGGTTTTGGGGTGTGTGTGTGTGTGGTTTTGTGTGTGTGTGTGTTGTGGTGTGGGTGTGGGTGTGCAGGTGTGTGTGTGTGGCGTGCGCGGTGTGTGGTGAGTGTTTGGGGTGTGTTTGGGGTGGTTGGGGGCGTGCGCGTTGTCATGATGAGTGTGTGTGTGTTGTTTTGTGTTGTGTCGTCGCGTGGTGTGTATGAGTGTGGCTTTTTTTTGTGTGTGTGTGTTGTTGGCTGTGCGTGTGGGGTTTAAATGTGTTTCTGTTTTCTATGTGTCTGTGTGTTTGGGGTTTTGGGGGTTATGGGGGGGGGTTTGCGTGTCATGTGTGTGTGTGTGGTGTGTGGTGTGGGATTGGAACAAGGGGGTGTTCATACATGCAACAAAATGTTTCAGTTTTAAAGCAGCGCACACGCGCGTGAGCACGCCGCGTGCGTGCGCCCCGCACTCACACACATACACAAACACACATTCTCTCTCCCCTCTCCCCCTTCTCTTCTCCCCTCTCTCTCCCCTCTCTCTCTTCCTCTCCCCCTCTCGCTCCTCCCCTCCCTCTCCCCTTCTCTCTCTCTCTCTTCTCCCTCTCTCTCTCTCCCTCCTCTCTCCTCCTCACTCCCTTTCTTCTCCCCCCTTCCTTCTCTCTCTCTCTCCTCTCCCCTTTTTTTTTCTTTCTCTCTCTATTTCTCCTCTCATTTCTCTTTTCTCCCCTTTCTCATCTCTCTCTCTCTCTCTCTCTCTCTCCCCCTTCATCCACCCCGCCCTCCAAAACCCGGGAACCCCCTCCTTTCTTAGCACAAATCTTTTCTTTTCACCCCTTTGCAGTGCCCCAAAGTGTTGCCCATGTTTTGAGTTCTTTTCTTCTCTTTTCTTTTTTTTTTATTTTTTTTTTTTTTTTAGGGGAGGGGGGGGGGGTCATTGTCCATCTCTCTTAACTCTTCTTCCCCACACAAATAGCTATTGCCTGGCTTTGTGATAGTGCCTCGTTTATTGTTTTTTGTGATTTTTTTTTTCAATGGCATTTTTAAAAGGCATACAGTTCCCCCTTTTGCTCGCGTTTATCTGTTTTTGCTTTATAGCTCGTCTATTATAAACGTTTTTAATTTTCAATTTTATTTGTTTCTTGGCAAAGCTCCGAGAGAATTTTTCGAATGCGATCTTTTTTTTATCCACAACCAAGGTAGCTGTATTTTTGGGTTTCGGGGATATGTCTAAATACAACACCAAATTTCCCGCGGTTTGTTGGGGTTTTGGTTTTTTTTGTTGTGTTGTTTGTTGTTGTTTGTTTTTGGGGGGGGTTTTGATTTGTTTAGGGGGGGTTTTCCTCTTTTTTTACAGCAAAAAAGGGCTATCTTCCCAAAGGCACAACAGGTTTTGCGGGTGGCACAAGAATTTCAAAGTCTTTTCCCCACAGGGGGCTCGATTCATAGTCTCATTCAAAGGACTTTTGGGAAGTAAAGTCAGTACAGATTTTACACTCCTCGAAAAAATCACTCTTGAACTGGTCGAACCCCGGGGCCCTCAAAACATGAGGCAACGTTCTAAAAACCCCTATGCTATTCCCCTCCCTCCTCCCCCCCCCCCCCCCCCGTTTTTCAAAAGAAAGCTGTTTTTTGTCTCGGGGGGTCTGATTGCTTTCCAAGAAAACCCATGTGGGTGATCATCCACACTCTTTTTTTTCTCTTTCCCTCTTTCAAAAATAAAGTCTGTTTTTTTGCACCTGCCTTTGTTGTTGCTTTATTCAAACAGCACTACGCGACGCCCCAAACATGTGTCATTTGTGTGTTTCTCGTTTCCCGAAAACACACTATACATAAATAGTATATATGTAGTGGCATGTTTGCTTGTTCATACACACCACCACACACACACCCCACCGCGCGCGCGCCCCAACACACACAACACACTCCACACACCACGCTCGCACGCGCGCACAAACCCTACACACACACGTTGTTCTCAAAGCTCTTTTGTACTACTCTGTTTTTCAAACCCAATGTTTTATTTTTGTTTAAAAAAATACCTTTTTTTTCGTTTGGCACACCAAAAATTCCACTGCCACGTTTTTGGTGGCTTGCACCTTGGGAAAAACAGACACCCCCTAAGGAAAACATTTTTTTTTTTAAATTTTCTGTCAAAAACGATTTTGTTTAATATTTTTTACTCATTTTCTTTCGTGCGTTGCACAAGACACAAACTGAAAGCCCACTGCGCTGTTCTCTTTTTTTAAAAATTTTGTTCCTTTTTGGTTGTTTAATTTCAAACACGGGACTTGAAAAAAAAATGGGCATTTTTTTGATTAAAAAATCAAAAGCTTCCCGTTTTATTTTTAGACTTCTTTTTCTGATGCTGGCTTGCACAAGGGAATAACCATTTTTTTTTTAGTTTGTTGGGGGGGTATGGGGAAAGGGGGGGGGAGGGGGTTTGGGGGGAGTTTTTTTGCGTGCTTCACTTTGTTTTGTTGTTTGTTTTGTTGATTTGTTTTACTGTTCAATGCTAACTGTTTGCTTGATGCATGGTTTTTTTTCCCCCCTTTTTTCAAAAAAGTTTTAAGAAAACCAGAATTTTCTTTTAGTGTTGAGTGTTCCCGATAGTCTCTCTCTACTACACTCCCCCCAAATCCCCCCCTACTCCCCCAAAGTCTCCCTCCTCCCCCCCTACTCCCCCCCCTAGTCTCCCTCTACTCCCCCCAAAAGTCTCCCCCACTCCCCCTCTACTCCCCCATGTCTCCCTTATCCCCCCTCTACCCACCAAAGTTCCCCTAAAATCCCCCTTACCCCCCATAGTCTCCCCTACTCCCCCATATCCCCCCCTCTACTCCCCCCCCTAGTCTCCCCTACTCCCCTCTACTCCCCCATACTTCCTCTACCCCCCTTACTCTCCCATAGTCTCCCTCTACCCCCTCAAAAAGCCCCCCAAGTCCCCTCCCTCTACCCCCCCCATATCTCCCTCTAATCCCCCCCCCAAGTCTCCCCCTACCCCCCCATAGTCTCCCCTACCCCCCTCTACCCCCCATATCCCCTCTACTCCCCCTCTACTCCCCCCAAATCTCCCCCCCCTCTACCCCCCCCAAAAGTCTCCCCTACTCCCCCCCACCCCCCATATTCCCCTCTCCTCTACCCCCCCATATTTTCCCCTCTACTCCCCCTCTACCCCCCAAGTCTCCCTCTACTCCCCCCAAGTCTCCCCCTTTCCCCTACCCCCCCATATCTCCCTCTACTCCCCCCTACTCCCCCATACCCCCCTACTCCCCCCCTATCTCCCCCTCCTTTTCTCCCCTACAGTGCCCTCACTCCCCCAGTCTCTGCCAAAAACAAAAAAACCCCCAAAGCCCAAAAAAGGACACTTAGATTTTTGGTTGCGAAATAGCTCCATTAAATTCGTCCGGGAAAAGGGGGGCAAACACAGCAACTCCCAAAGCACGGCTCAAAAGGCAAAAAACATACAAAACATGACGCTTTTTTTTTCACTTTTATACAAATTTAAAAATTTTTAAGCTAACATGTCCCTTCCCCCCCCCCGCCCTTCCTAACACCCCTAACCCCCAAACAAAAAATAAACAAGGGAAAAAAACAATGAAAAGAATACCGCACACCACACACCTCATATCTGTTTACAATGGGGCAAAGGCATCAGACGGGAGGGAAAAGTGGGGGACACCAAAATTCGCAAAAGCCACAGTCGACGTTAGGCGTGGACGTCAGTGCCAGCTCAGCTTTGCACATGCTGTGGGAAAGGTCCTTGCTCCTCTCGTCACCCCCCTGCTGAAGGGCCCAGAGGACTGCTGAACGCTGGGGGCGGATTTTTTCCCAACGCAATGCCAACCTGAAGCCCTTCCCATACCGAAAACCATCCCCTGCCCAACACCAAAGCCGACCATAATTAATATTTGGGCCGTAATTATTTCCCAACCCCCCCCCCCAACCCGCGCTTTCCCCCCCCTTTAACAATTCATACAACCTCCATCAAACTCCCCCATGAGGTTTCTACTGTCATTCAAATAAGCTGTAACCAGACAACAAATAAACACACAAACCTGACTGCAACATATATAAAAAAAAGAATGACGCTGAAAAAAAAGTCTTGGAAACAAAAGGAAACTCATGTTCGGAAAAATCTACCTTCTCCTTCACCCACCAAACCAAACCCCCCCTAGCCCCCCCCCCCTCCCTTTTCCCCCCTTTCCTCCCCTCCCCCCACCCCCCTTTCCCCCCCTCCCCTAGTCCCCCCCTTTCCTCCCCTCCCCAGTCCCCCTTTTCCCCCCCTCCCCTCCCTTTTTCCCCCTTCCTCCCCCCCCTAGCCCCCTTTCCTCCCCCCCCTAGCCCCCTTTCCTCCCCCCCCTAGCCCCCCCTTTTCCTCCCCCCTCCCCTCCCTTAGTCCCCCTTTCCTCCCCTCCCCTAGCCCCTTTTTCCCTTCCCTCCCCTACCCCCTTCCCCCTTTCCTTTTCCTCCCCTCCCCCTAGTCCCCCTTTCCTCCCCTCCCCTAGCCCCCCCCCCCCTCCTTTAGTCCCCCTTTCCTCCCCCTCCCCTCCCCTATCCCCTTTTACCCCCCTAATCCCCTTAGCCCCCTTTTTTCCTCCCCTCCCTACCCCCTTTTTCCCTCCCTCCCCTACCCCCCCTTTCCTCCCCTCCCCCCCCTTTATTCCCCATAGTCCCCCTTTCCTCCCCTCCCCTCCCATCCCCCTCTCCTCCCCTCCCCTACTCCCCCCCCCTATCCCCCTTTCCCCCCCCTTCCCCCCTTAGTCCCCCTTTCCTCCCCTCCCCTATCCCCCTTTCCTCCCCCCCCTTAGCCCCCTTTCCTCCCCTCCCCAGTCCCCCTTTCCTCCCCCCCCCCTACCCCCCTTTCCTCCCTCCCTTCCCCTCCCTTCCCCCCTTAGCCCCCAGCCCCCCTTTCCCCCCCCCCCTCCCCCTAGCCCCCTTTCCTCCCCTCTCCTCCCTTTGTCCCCCTTTCCTCCCCCCCCTAGTCCCCCTTTCCTCCCCCCCTAGTCCCCCTTTCCCCCCCCCCCCTCCCTTTAACCCCTTTTTCCTCCCCTCCCTTATCCCCCTTTCCTCCCCTCCCTTACCCCCCCTTTCCCTCCCCCTCGTCTCTTTCCCCCCCCCCCCAAAATTGAAAAAAAATTATTTACATTTTGGGGCCTAAAAAAAAACCGAAAGATGCAACAGTTAGTAGTCAGTATACCCATTTTGATGCGTGCGTGCGTGCGTGCTGCGTACGTGCTGCGTGGTGTGGTCTGTTTGTCGTTGTCTGTGTGCCCCTGTGTATCGTTGTCGTGTGTCTGTGTTTATTTTTTTTTGATGTTTATTTCTTTTTTTCTTTTATTTAAAAGGAAAAATGGAAAAACCACTCATCTGCCTTTTTACATCCAGTCCCTCGTCATGCATTTGGGGTCCATTTTGGCATCCTACCCAGGCCACACAAGGGCCTACTTTTTCCAAAAAGCCAACGTTTTTTTACGGCAACATAATCTTCTCTATCTTTCCACACCAGACCCAGGTTTATTTTGGTGTGTGTATTTTATTTTTATTTCTTTATTTTAGTCTTTTATACCGGGAAAGGGGATAAGCACTCATGTTTTTTTTTCACATCAAGTCCCCGTGTTATGCCTTTTCTAAATGTCATCTCTTCCCACCGGCAAAACGATGGACACTTTTACCAAAAAGCGGAACAGGGATTAACGTTGCCAAGATTTCTGCGCGTTCGCCCGGGGCCTCGGTTTAAGTCTATCCAAGGGCTTTGGGGGAGTGGATCAGCACCATGTTAATCCAGGAGAAAAATCCGTCCCCCCTTTTGTGTGGTGTGTGTGTGTGTTGTGTTGTGTGTGGGTGGTGTGTTGGTGTGTGTGTGTTTTGTGTGTGTTGTGTGGTGTGCTGGGGGGGGATTTGGGGTGTATTTTTGCAGGGGGGTGGGATGTACATACCTGCGTGCTACAAGTACCTTCACACGATGCAAATGTGTGTGTTCATTATGCAGCAGTGTGCGTACGCCCCTTGGGGTGGTGTGTGTGTGTGTGTGGTTGTTTTTGTTGTGTGTGTGTGGTGTGTGTGTGTTTGTGTGATGTTGTGTAGTGTGATGAGTGATGTCTGTCTGTGCCGGTCTGTGTTTACATGCACACAGACCACAGACACGCACGAAAAACCAGCAGCAAAACAAACAGCATCATTAAGAAACAAACACACAAGACATCACCATGAACCACAACAATATTTACGAGCAAAACATTAAAAAAGAATCATACATACAAAATCATCACACAATATTTAAGTCAATCAATTAAGACAAAATTTTTTTCAATGGTACATTGATAAAGCAAACGATTTTTTCCCCGCCAACAAGACATTCAAAAGAAACAAAAAAACAAACAAAACAAAAAACAAAAAAAAAGAATTGCCGCGAAGGAAAAAGGAACAAACTAGCGCGATGCCCCTTTTTTTCAGGGTTTTTTCCCTTAACTCTAACCCCAAAGCATGCCCTGAAAAAAATAATTCCCTATAGCTCAAAAGAGTTAATGGAAAAACATCGTGAATTGGAATGTGGCAAAAGATAATTCCCCGGGGAGATCCCGGGAACCACATCCCCAAACTGAAAATTCGTGCTAGAAATTTTCCCTTTTTCAATCCCCTCTTTGTTTCTGTCTTTTTCTTTTCTTCCTGTCACCCCCCTTTGTGTGTTTTCTCCTTTTTTGCTCCATTCTCTGCCTTTTTCCAAAAGACTTTAAAGATAACAATTCTCTTTCATGCTGATGGGATGCGCTGGGGCCTGACTTTCAGGCGCTTAATGGGCAGCGGACGCCCTTTTCGCTCATGCGTGCGTGCGATTTTAAAAATATAATATTTTAAAATATATATAAATTAATATAAAAATATATTATATATTATAATAATATATATATATATAAAAAATATATATTATACATATCAAGGGGCAAGGTTGAAAACCCCCCGGTGTTCATTAATCAGTTGTCGTCAGTCTGGGCTCTGTTTCTTATCATTGGGACTGTTTATGATCGTGTTCGTGTTTCACTGCCCCAAAGTGAAGTTCTTTTTTTATTAAGAGGGGGTCTCAGTGTTTTCATTAATTTTATGCCCGACTGTTTATTGATATAAGATCATTTGAAAACGCCAGTCGCCTTGGGGCCCGTGGTTAGCACCTTTTGGGGTTACGGCCTAAAAATGCTGGTTCGTTTTTCCTTTAAAAGTCATGGGCATTTTTTTTTCTTCGGACTTCCGGCCCGGCTCCCAACCCACAGTGATGTGCTGTTTGGGTCAGTGGGGAGACGGGGCCAAAAACAGTCAGCTTTAAACCTTTTTAAACCTTTCATTTAAAATAAAAAAAAATAAAGACAAAAAGGGGTTTTTCCCTTTTTTTTTCTTTCCTTCCCCCCTCCTTTTTTTTCCCCCGTCCATTCTCTCCCTTTTTTGTTTTTTTAAAAATTTTTTTTTTGGGGGGCGTCCGGCTTGGCGTTTAAAAATAGGAATTTTTCCCCATTTATTATAATTAAATAATTATAATATATAATATATATATAAATATATTAAAATTTTATTAAATAAAAATTTAAAATTTTTTTATATATATTTCTTCAAGGGTTTAAAAAAGGTTTTTAAAAGGGGTTTTATTTTGGGTTTTTCTTTTATTGGGGTTTTTATTGGGGGATGTTTAATTTTTCTTTTTTTTAAAAGATTTATTTTATTGGGGGGGTTTTTGATTTTTAAAACCCCCTTTTTAGAAAATTTTTAAAAAAGCCGGTTTTCCCCCGGTTTGGGTTTTCGGCCCCGGCCCAAACCCCGGGTTTGGTTTTGGTATTTTAAAACCATAAATTTTTTTTTTTTTTTAAAATTTTTTTTTGGGAAAAGGGGTTTGGGGGGGGGGGGGTTTTTAAAAGGGAAAAAAAAAAAGGGGGGGAAAAAATTGGGGGGGGGGGGGGAAAAAGAAAAAAAAAATTTTTAAAAAAAATTTTAAAAAATTTTTTAAAAAGGCTTAAAAAGGGGGGGAAAAAAAAAAAAAAAAAAAATTTTTTAAAAAAGGGGGGGGAAAAAGGTTTAAAAAAAAAAAAAAAAAAAAAAAAAAGGGGGGGAAAAAAAAAGGGAAAAAAAAGGTAAAAAAAAAAGGGAAAAAAAAAAAACCCTTTTTCGCCCCCCAAACCCCCTTTTTTTCCTCCTTAAATTTTTTCCCCCCTTTTTTCCCCCAAATTTTCCCCATTTCCCCCCCCCCCCCCCCCTTTTTCCCCCCTTTTTTTCCCTCTTTTCCCCCCCCTTTCCCCAATTTTTCCCCTCCCCTCCCCCCCTTTTTCCCCCTTTTCCCCCCTTTTTTTTTTTTAAAAATTTCCCCTCTTTTTTTTCCCCCCCCCCCTCCCTTATTAACTTCCCCCTTTCCCCAAACCCCTTTTCCCCCCCTCCCCCCCTCCCCCCCCTTTCCCCCCCCCCCCCCCTTCTTTCCCCCCTCCTTTCCCCCCCTCCCCCCTTTTCCCCTCCTTTTTCTCTTCCCTTTCTTTTCCCCTTTCCCCCCCACCTCCCCTCTTTTTCTCCCTCCTCTTTCTCTCTTCTTCCCCCTCCTCCCTTCTCTCTTCCCTCCCTCTTTCCTCTCTCCTCCCTCCTCATTCTTCTCCCCTTTCTTTTTTTCCGTTTTTTCCCCCCCTTTTTTCCTTTTCCAAAAGAAATTTAAAAATTTTTTTCCTTTCCCCCTTTTTTTTTTTTCCCTTTTTTTTCTTTTTTTCCCCTTTTCCCCTTTTTTTTTTTCCTTTTTGGGGGTTTTTTTTATTTTTTTTTTTTTTCCCAATCTTTTTTCTTCTTTTTTTTCCCCCCTTTTTTGCCCCTTTTTTTTTTTTTTTTTTTTTTTTTTTTTTTCCCCCTTTTGGCCCCCCTTCCTTTCCCTTTTTTTTCCCTTTTTCTCCTTTATTTTCCCCTTTTTTTCTTCTTCCCCCCCTTTTCCCCCCTTTCCCCTTTTCCCTTTTCCCCTTTTTCTCTTTTTCCCCCCTTTCTTCTTCTCCCTTTTTTCCCCCTCTTCCCCTCCCCCTCCCTCTCTTTTCTTTCCCCCCCTCCCCCCCATTTCCCCCCTTTCTTCCCCCCTTTTCCCCCCCTTTTTTTTTTTTTTCTTTCCTCCCCTCTTTCCTTTTTCCCCCCCTTCCCCCTTTTTCCCTTTTTTCCTCTTCCCTCTTTTTTTTCCTCTCTTCCGTTCCCTTTTTCCCCTTTTTCCTTCCCCCCCCTCCCCCT
>JASPKP010000887.1:0-2500 GCA_030674155.1 Stramonita haemastoma
AGAGAGATAGGGAGATAGATAGGGAGATAGATAGGGAGATAGACAGGAGATTGACAGGGAGATAGAGAGATATAGAGATAAATAGATAGATAGATAGATAGATAGATAGATACATAGATAGATAGATAGATAGATAGATAGATAGATACATAGATACATAGATAGATAGATAGATAGATAGATAGATAGATAGATAGATAGATAGATAGATAGATAGATAGATAGATAATAGAATCAAAGACCGACAGACAGATAGACAGACAGACAGACAGATAGATAGATAGATAGATAGATAGATAGATAGATAGATAGATAGATAGATAGATAGATAGATAGATAGATAGATAAATAGATACACAAATAGACATATAATAGAATCAAAGACCGACAGTGGGAAAGACAAAGAAAAAGAAAGGCAAAAAGAAGGAAGTGTAAAATAACGAACAGCAATACTAGCTACAGATAAGTTTATTGAGAAAAAAAAGAAAGAAAACGTATGGAAAAAAAAGAGAAGAAATAACAAAAAAGTGGTCAGAACATAAGCAGGAAACAAAAACAGAGAAATAATAAATGTATAAAGAGAAACATACAAACAAAACACTCCGTAACTCAACACACAGATCGTTTTCAGTCATACTCACGAGACTCAGCACAGCAATGCTGTTGAAGGGAGCCCAGAATGAGCATCAGCAGGTAGACATCCTTCATCCCTGCCATCATCGTCACTGCTCCTGCACCTTCACCACACAATACACAGGTCTGGCTAGATCTATATTCCCAACACAATTTTCCTAAAAAAAAAACAAACAAAACCAACAGTTCCTTTCTTTTCTTTTTTCTTTTTGTCCACGCAGTACACATTTCTGGGTATATGCTTAAAACACAATACTCAAAAACAATAAACGAAATTGTGGACGGGATAGCTCAGTAGTCAGAGCACTCGCTTTCCCCTCAGCCAAGGTTAAACAGCATTGAGCGTGGTTACCAATATCAACTGGATGGGTGACCGTTTGCGCGCTTTAGTTTCAATACAGTCCTCCAGTTCATCCAGCTGTAAATAGGTACCTGCCCTCTTTAGGGTCAGGGAAGGTAAAGCAGCGAGGGAGAGGAGATGGGCGCCGCCCTCAATATGCTGGCCCCTAGAGAAGCTGAGGTCTCTGAAGCCTTGCTCCCCTACGACCACATGGGTTATGGGACACCTTTAATTTTTATCTTTTACCTCAACGAAATCACACTTCCTTCTTTTTCCTTTACTTCTTTTGTTTGAACTTATTTACTTTGCCTCTATCCCACAGCATTTCTGGAGAATTCTGAGGGAAACAAAATAGTTCATTGGAAGACTTTGATTTAGGAAAACCATGCATAATTCTATATTACAACGTCAATCATCTTTATGCGGAAACGAACATTGTCAAAAGACAGTGAATACGTTTTTATAGTCGAAGACGGACCCTACACCTAAGGGGATGAAACCGTTCGACTTTAGTCTCATGGGTCCAGGAAGTCGCGAGTTCGACTCTCGACGGTGGCGTCTGGTGAATTAAGGGTGAGGATTTTTACGATCTCCCAGGTCAATTTTAAGTGCAGACCTGCCAGTGCCTTGATTCATTTTGTGCACATTGACATGCATAAGATCAAATATGCACATTAAAGATCCTATACTTCATGTCAGCGTTAGACAAGATGAGAAAACACGAACATACCCAGCATACATCCCCTAAGTCAGACTGCGACTAACTACCTTCATGGTCAGCAAAAAACGCTCGCATCCGCAAAATCTCACTACTGGTGAACCTTACACCTCTATTTGGGGAACAGAAAACAAACAAACAAACAAACAAAATTAAGGATATATTAACAATTTCTTTTACCAGTTACTCACCAAAAAAACCAACGAGAGAGAATCCAGCCTGACTGAACCAAAAAAGTAGTACTCCAAAAAATCAGCAACAGTCTTAGACTTGCTATAAAATGGTGAAGTTGAGACGATACTGATACAACCGATGCTAGTGACAGACTTATACATTGACTGACACGGAAATTAATAAAACAGTAGTGCTTTATATGTATGTAGTGGATATTCAGATACATTGATTCATTGTCACACTCCTACACAAACTTTCTCTAAACGATACCGACTGTTTGCAAAATGCCTGTTGTCACAAGAACACACCAACCCTTATGTTTACCACATTCCCTACTTAAAAACCAAGGTCCCGTGTGCGAACACACACAGACCATCTCGCGCACATGTTAAAACCCGTTCCGATATTCTAAAGACTAGGCTATTGTGTGCCAGTGGAAACGGTTGACAAAACTGACAAAACTGCACACACACGGGGACTGGATGTAAAAAAATCCCATGAGTGCTTATTCCATTACCCTCGAAATAAAAAAAACAAACAAACAAACTGCATTATCTTATGGTTAAGCACTGAGCAGGGTGGGGGGGAGAGAATAAATTTCTCATATAAATGAAAGCTAAACAGTACACTGTTCA